>PVIC010033876.1:0-19899 GCA_004025085.1 Thryonomys swinderianus | reverse complement strand
GTGATAGCTCAATCTTGGAAACAACCCAAATGTCCATCAACTGGAGAGTGGATAAAGAAGATGTGGTTTTTTTATAAAATGGAGTATTACTCTGCCATAAAGAATGACAAGATCGATCCATTTAGGTGCCAATGGAGACACCTGGAGGATATACTAATAAGTGAAATCAATAGATCACAGATAGACAATTTCCCGATCTTCTCTTTGGCATGAACACCTGTAGATGCAAATGAGCTCTAGAAAGTAGGACAGCTTTTATAGAGTGGAATATTTCTATAGGAAACTTGGTGTGGGAATATGATGAGGGGAAGGAATAAATATGATACAGAAAGAAAATAAAAGAGCATTTATAAAGGGTGGAGGAGGGGGGAGTGGGTAGGGATATGGGTAAAAATGAGAATTAACTTGTGGCATATACTGGTACAAATTTCCCAATGTTATATGTGATTTTGAGATGTATATAAATTGTACCAATAAAGAATTCAATTAAAAAAAACTCAACCAAAAGATTGCTCAACTTAATTGCCAAACTTAGTAGTGTAGTTGGATACAAGATCAATGCTCAAAAATCAACAGCCTTTTTATACACAAACAAGAGACTCACTGGAAGAGAAATTGGGGCATGAATTCCTTTCACAAGAGCACCCAGAAAGATAAAATATCTAGGAATCAATCTATCAAAGGAGGTGAAAGACCTCTACTCTGAAAACTACAGGACTCTGCAAAAGGAGATAGAAGAGGATATCAGAAAGACATCCATTATTCCCAGATAGGAAGAACCAACATCATCAAAATGGCTATACTCCCAGAACTACTATACAGATTCAATGCAATTCCAATTGAAATTCCAATGGTATACTTCATAGAGCTAGAAAAAATAATACAAAAATTTATCTGGAACCACAAGAGACCTAGAATTGCAAAAGCAATTCTAAGCAACCAGGACATGGCAAGAGGTATTACAATCCCCAATTTAAAACTATACTATAAAGCCACTGTGATAAAAACTGCATGGTACTGGCAAAGTGGCAGATCTGAGAACCAGTGGAATAGATTAGAAGATCCAAAAACAACTCCAGAAACACTAACCCACCTTATTTTTGTCAAAGGAGCCAAACATCCTCCATGGAGGAAAGACAGCCTCTTTAACAAATGGTGCTAGAAAAACTGGGCTTTAACCTGCCAAAAACTAACGCTACACTTATCTCTTTTACCATCCACTAATTAAAAATCACAGTGGATTAGTGACTTAAACATTAAAATGGAAACAATAAACTTGCTGCAAAACATGTTAGGTAAAACTCTTGGAAACATTGGCTTAGGGAATGACTCTATGAACAAAACCTCTATAGGATGAGAACTAGCAGAAAGAATCAACAAAGGGGATCTCTTTTTATTCAAAAGCTTCTGCACAGCAAAAGAAACCATTGGCACCATTAAAAGACAAGCAACAACATGAGAAAAAAATCTTTATTAGCTGTTTCTCAGACAAAGAGAATACAGACTACTATCTAGAATATATAAAGAATTTTTAAAAATCAGTCCCCCTAAAGACCCATTTCAAAAATGGACATCTGAAATGAACAGACACTTTTCAGAAGGAGAAGTAAAAGCAGCAAAGAGAGTTGACAACACTGAGATTTCATCTAACTCCACAAAGAATGGCTGGTATGACAAAATTAACTAGCAACAAATACTGGAGTGGGTGTAGGGAGAAAGGAACACTTCTTCATTGTAGGTGGGATTGTAGACTTGTGCAACCATTGTGGATATCAATGTGGAGATTCCTCAGAAAACTAGGATTAGAGGTCCCATTTGACCCTGCTATTCTCTGCTAGGAATATGCTCAAAAAATTAAAAGAATCATATCATAAAGACATATGTGCACCCATTTTCATAGCAACTCAGTTTATGATAGCCCTCTCTTGGAAACAACCTAGATGCCCATCACCTGAGACTGGATAAATAAGATGTGGGCTTTTTTAAATAAAATGGAATATTACTCTGCCATAAAAAATGACAAGTTTCAGTCATTTATGTGAAAATGGACACACCTTGAGGACACATTAATAAGTAAAATAAATAGATCACAGATATGTAAATACCGTACCTTTCATCTGGCATGAGAACCTGTAGATGTAGATGAGTTCTAGAATGTATGATAGATTTTCTGAAATGGGAAATATTCAAAAGGAAAGTGGTAGGGGAAAGTAATGAGGGGAAAGAATAAATATGATTTAAAATGAAAAAGAAAGCACATGTAAATAGTAGATGGGGGATTGTGAGGGAGTAGGGATATAGGTAAAAATAAGAATTAACTCGTATCATATACTGGTACAAATACCCCAGTGTTGAATGTGATTGCGAGCTGTATATAAAAGTAAGAATAAAGAATTCATTTTTTAAAAAATGCTGGCCACTTAGACCCAAAATTCCCCACAGATGCACATCGAGTACTAATGTGGTATAAATGTAGCAAGTGGACAGTCTGAACTCAGCCCTTACAAGCCAAAATCTCACCTCTTCCCCTTAGTAACTGAGTAATATTGGAAAAGTACACAGCATGTTCCTGGCATAGACAAATAGCGACTGTTTTCAGAATACATAAGACCTGAGCATGAGTGCTCACTACAAGGAGTGAGAATGACAGCAGACTGTCAGAGAGATGGGGTGGGTGGTACAAAAGTCCTATAGATGTCGAAGGCCATTGCAAAGACTGCCATTTTTCTCAGTGTGTTATATAATTATTGACAAACTTCAACAAAAGAAATATCCTAATTACACTTAAGTTTTCATGATTTCTTTGGTTTGTGGGGCAAAAGAAACAGTAGAAGGACAGAAATAAAAGAAGGAATGGGTAAGTAGTGGTTACATTAAGGGAAGAATCCAGTAGTTTGGAGTGGGATGGTAACAGTGGAAGGGACTCTAAGTCCAGCTACTCAGGATGCTGAGATGTGAGGATTACAAGTTTGAGCCCAATCTGGGAAAGATCCTATCTTAAAATAAAATTTTAGAATAGGTTGAGGGTATACTGCAGTGCTAGAGTGCTTGCCTAGCATTCATGAGGCCCTGGGTTCAATCTCCTGGTTTTTAAAAAGTGATTGTATTGCAGAACTATAAGGCTCACAGACATATTGAACATAAGTTATAAAAGGAAAAAAGATAGTTCTAAAGGATATTCTAATTCTTTTCTTCAGTTATTCAAAGAACAATACTAAATTACCTTAGTAATTTCACCTATTTGGTTAAAATTTATTACACTTTTTGATCTTCTACATACTGGCAAATATACTCAGGATTTTAAAAATCCTCAATGGAATCTTCTAGACAAAAGGATATTGTATTGTTCGATATTTGCTAGAGAAATGGATATAACACAAGATTTCAACATATATGTGGCTTTACAAGATTGGCTTACAGTGGGCACCCACAGAGTCAGATGAGGAAGAGTGCAGAGTTTCTGTCTGCACACTGAAGACCAAAGGATCAGCCAAAATTTTAGAGTTCATTGCAGTGTCCCATGAGAGTCCGTATCAGGAGACCAAAGGGTTTGTGAGGAGAGGCTGAAGAGGCTACACCAGATGTCTGACGAATCCAAGTCAGAAGCAGAAAAGTCTGCACTAGAAGGCAGGAGATAATGTCCAAGGAGAAGGTAGGTGCTTCTCCAAAAGACCAGAAGCAGCTGTGTCCTTCATTTTCCCTCATAACAAAGCTGCCTGGGGTGGCTCTCCAAACCCTAGGGCATGGTGTTGCTGAGTTTCTCTTAAGCAACCTTCTCAGACTCACATGGTCACTCAACCATCACAGATACTGACAAAATCTTGTAATAAATTGCCTAGAGTTATAATATCAAAACCTACATATCCTTTTTTAAATTTTTTGGTACATTGTATATACACATCACAATCACACTCAGTGTTGGAAATTTGCACCAGTACATGACAAGATTTAATTTTCATTTTTCCCATTCCCCTACCCACCCCACAACCTTGCACCCCCTAAAACATAAGCTTTCTTTCCCTTTTTTATTACCATCACATTTTTCTTTCCCCTTCATTACACATTTCTCCTCCACTACATTTCCCTTTGAATATTTTCTATTTCACAACATCCATCCTACAAACTAGAGCCCATTAACATCTGCAGTTTCTTCTACCAGAGAACAGATATAATACTTACACCATATGTGACCTATTTGTTTCACTTATGAGTATGTCCTGCAGGTACATCCTTTGAGAATAAATGACTCAAACTTATCATTCCTTAAGGCAGATTAATACTCCATTTTATAGAAAAAGCACATCTTCTTTATCCAGTCTCCAGTTGATGGACATTTAGGTTGTTCCCAAGATTTAGCTACCACAAATTGAGCTGCTATGAACATGGGTGCACATATGTCACTATGACATAATTCTTTTAATTCTTTTGTGTATGTTTCTAGCAGGGGCATACCAGGGTCAAATGGAACCTCTAAGTCCTAGTTTTTTAGGTATCTGTACACTGACTTCCATAGGGGTTGTACCAGCCTACATTCCCAATAGTGGAATAGGGTTCCTTTTTCTCTGCAGTGCCACCAGTACTTGTTGCTGCCTAATTTCGAGGTACCAGCCTTTCTTTGTGGATTGAGAAGAAACCTTAGTGTTCTTTTCATCTGCATCTCTTGAAAGACCAGCAATGTTGAGCATTTCTTCATATGGTTCCTGCAGCTTTTTTTTTTTCCTCTGAAAAGTGTCTGTTCATTTAAGCAGCACATTTCTGAATTGGGTTTTTTAATTTAGGAGGTTGATTTTTTAAACTCTTTGTATATTCTAGGTAACAACCCTTTGTCTGAGAAACAGCTGGTAAAAATTTTTTGCCCATGTTTTTGGTTGTCTTTTCACTCTGCTGATGGTTTCCTTTGCTGTCCAGAAGGCTTTTTTTTTTTCTTAGACAGGGTCTTGCTTTGTAGTTCAGGCTGGCCCTGAGCTCACTATGTAGCCCAGGCAAGCCTCGAACTCAGAAATCCTCCTGTCTCTTCTGCCTGAGCCTCCACACCTGGCCCAGAAGGCTTTTAACAAATAGAAATCCCAGCTGGGTGTGGTCGCTCACGCCTGTAATCCCAGCACTTGGGAGGCAGAAGCAGGAGGATTGCTGAGTTCAAGGCTTGCCTGGGCTACATAATGAGCTGAGGGCCAGCCTGAACTTCAAAGAAAGACCCTATCTCAAAAAAATAATAATAAATGAAATCCCATTTGTTGATTTCTTTGCTAGTTCTCATGCTATAGAGATTTTGTTCATAAAGTTGTTCCCTAAGCCAATGTTTCCAAGAGTTTTACCCAAGCTGTTTTGCAGCAGGTTTAGTGTTTCTGTTTTAACATTTAGGTCTCTGGTCCACTTTGATTTTAGTTTCATACATGGTGACAGAGATAAGTCTAGCTTTAGTCTTGGTCAAGTTAAAGCCCAGTTTTTCCAGCACCATTTGTTAAAGAGGCTATCTTTCCTCCATTGAAGATATTTGGCTCCTTTGTCAAAGATGAGGTGGTTTAATGTATCTGGATTTGTTTCTGGATCTTCTAATTTACTCCACTGATTCTTGGGTCTGTTTTAACATGAGTTTATTACTTTAGAAATCATTCAAAGAATGACAGTTCTTAGAATGTCTGCCATGAGGGGGTAGGGATTTAGCTTAAGTGGTACTGCACCTACCTTGTAACCACAAGGACCTGAGTTCAGTCCCCAGTACAATAACAAGAAAATCTGTCATGAAACGTGACTCGGTCTATTACATGAGCAACTAATCTCTGCACTATCACAGTTCAGCATCTTAAACATGAGATATTGCTGGATCTCCTCTTCATGCTTCAGTATTCTGGAGAGCTCTCATCAGTTTCTTATTCTGTTCACAATTATATTCACAGTCATAGGGAAACTTGTCTGGTCAAGCACTACCAATTCTACAGGATCCTCTCTGTGACCAATAATCTCTCAACCTAAGCAACATGCTTGCATGCTCCCCATACCTGAGTCACTCCGTCTGTGTTGCCTCTTCTCTCCAGTCCTCTTTTCTGCTGCTCACATAGACCTAGAGGAAACTAACAAGTCCATTGATCACACAGATGTCTGTTTGAGGGACTGAGATATCAATCTTACATAGGCCTCATTCTGTAAGATGATTCTTTTGAACTCTCTCCCCCCCCATTGCTGGAGTTGTGGGAATTAAAGCATTTTTGGAGGCTGAGATCCTTCATTGCTTCCGCCTCTATCATGTCTTTTAGTTGTCTCTCAGTAGTTTAGGATATTGTTGAGATGCTAAGTATTGGATAGAGATGCCCAAGTAAGCCTGGAGGCCTCTTAAAAATAAACCTTCAGGATGTGGCCTGGGCCTGAATGCTAGCTATCAGCTTGCTTCAGAGGATAGGATATCTCTTTGTCTTCACTTCTAGGCCCAATTTACCAGTTTAAGGACAAAGGAAAAATCCCTCTAGTATCTAGCTACATATGCTTAAAATCTTGAAATGTTTCCAAAAGGTACTATTAAAACAACACTACTTCAACAATGTGTGGAAAATTAATTGTTTTATGTAGAGCCATTGCTGAAGGTGCTGCTGTAATCTGCTCTGATTTCATGGTCACACACAGGTAACATAACCATCAACACTATCATTAGACAATTAATGTTGAACAATAGAAATAATAGTTCTGTTCATCACAAAATGAGTAAAACATGGATCTGAGAAGAGAATGAAAAATAGAAGAGGTGGAAATGTTTGCAAATTGGTTAATTCTTGACACTGCCCCCTGAGTAAACCATGGATACTAATGACCAAAATGCAAGATGGGTTTCTCTGGCTCGTGAATAAAAGCTACATGTGTACAATTAGATGTATATGGAAGATCTGTTTCTCATAAACTTATTTCCTTTCTAGGTTAGCAAGCACATTTGGTTTAAAAATATTTTCTTACTGAATCTTTCTCTAATTGTTCCTTTAATTGGTTACTCTCACAGTGATTCCAGTTGATCTATTGTTAATGTAAATAATCTATGCAAATAAGGCAAACTCATAAATTACTAATTAGAGACCTTGTTTGGAAAATAAAACTCCAAAATTTGAAGGTAAAGGTGGTTGGACTGGGCCAGAGATTTAGCTCAGCGGTTCCGGTGCCTGCCTCGCAAGTGCAAGGTCCTGAGTTTGGTCCCCAGTAACTACATACAATGCTGGACATGGTGGCTCATGCCCACCAGCAATCAATACCACATACCAGAGTGCCAGGCGTGGTGGCTCACTCCTGTAATCCCAGCACTCAGGAGGCAGAGACGGGAGGATTGCTGAGTTCAAGGCTTGCCTGGGCTACATAGTGAGCTCAGGGCCAGCCTGAACTACAAAGTGAGACCCTGTCTCAAAAAAAAAAAAAAGTGGTTGGACTTCCCCCCACATCAACATACTAATTGTCTACTTTTAATTAGTACTACTATTTCCTAGAAATAATAAATTCTCCCACGCAGCCACTGTCTAACATAACATATTTGAACTGATAACCAACAAGCCCAAATACTCCTTCCTTATAGCATGAGTCTTCAGAAAAGTCTGATCATGTATCTAAAATAATTATATTTTGTTCAGTAATCAAACTCAATCAAATGATTTCTATGTGAACTACTTTTATTCCCATGACAAGAAATATGTGTCATATCCTCTGTAAATTTGCATATTTTTCCATAAAACTAAAACCAATCAATTTTGAAGAGTTATGATAATATAAAGAATCTGAGGCAATTACAGTCTTTTAAACAAGGTTTCTAAATGCATTTCACTGCTGGTATTTATGTAGTAAAATAGTCAAAACTTCTTTAACCCTTTTCATGACATCTCAATTACACTATAATGATTGAGACCAGGGACAGATTTTAGGATTAATGACTGCCTGGGAAAGTAGATGGCCTGAGGTGAAGCCAAGGGCCATTAATTCCCTCTGGTCATTAATCCCCGGGGAAATGCCTTCGTCCTGGTTTGATATTAGCAGTACAGGCTGCAAATATATTGTTGGCTTTCTTGATTGGTTTTAAAACAGTTTATTAACATGTCGTATTTCAGTTTCCATCCTATATACCCAACACTTCCAAATTTCTATTCCTACTTCTTCATTCTACAATGTTGATTGCAGTGACAAAATAAAATATTTTCATTGCTGGTACCACACATTCTCTTTTAAAATACTCAAAAAGTATTAAAGGATGTTTGTCTTTGTGATGTTATTTGCTAGTGAAATATTTGGCCATGCCAGGGTCAGTGTCAGTATTTCATTGAGGTATGTGTATAGTACATAGCACATAAATTTATAGAAATGTTGCACTCTACCCCTAATTTTATATATCTAATGCATGTAAATCTTCCCTTAGTCACCAAATATTATGTCTATACTTTCATTTCTGTTAGAAAAAAAAATCAGACTTGGTCATAAAAATATATTTTTTTAAGAATTCTCCGAAACTTCTATGTTGTCTATCCCTGTAGACTATTAATTTTATCTTTAAATTAATAGGCCATTTTTAAGACTTGTAATATAATTATGTCCATTAAACTGTGTTTAGAGATTATATCTGTATTAAGAGTAAAATGTTTATTTTAAAGAACTTTTATCACAGATATGTCGGATATTGTTTATTACTTTTTATGTGTCCTCTTGTGTGGGCCAGGAGGGAATTTCTGTGAAATAGTAGGGATTAAACTAAGAAACCAGTTTCATTTTAGCTCATAAATATGATAAAACTTTAGTTTATCTTGCTCATTAGCTTAGCTGCTCAGACCCAACAAGTCAAATTTGTAAACCAGGTGGAGCAAAAAATTTTAGAGCAAGTTTTTTTTTTTTTTAAGAACAATCCTACCTCCAACTTTATTTTCTTCTTTCTTCAGTTTTTATTCCTTCCATGCACACTGTCAAGTTAGAAATGTGTCTTTCTCAAGTTCTGCTAATTTATTTGAAATTAGGTGAGTTGTAATTAACTAATTCATGAAGTAGTTGCAGGGAGCAACATGCTTTTTCATCCTCGCTAGCCAGTGTTCACCTCTATTTAGCCTTCACATCCACACATAGCTCCTTGCAATATAGCTTCAACTTGCCCACCTACCTTAGGAAGACTTTGGGGACAGAAAGATGAGAGGCACCAGTCCTTCTAATTTAAAGTAGGACTCATTGTACTCTTGCTCGATTCAGTTACCAACACTCATATATCTATTCTTGTCTCCTATTCAAAATTAGTCCTAATCTCTGCAAAGTAATATTGTAATGGATAGTAGCTTCCCTTTCAAATACAACTTTGTTAACTAGGAATTTCTATCTAGGGATAACTACCTTAGATGGTAAATTTCCAAAAGCTGGAGTCTACCTGATGATATACAAAATGTGATTGAAAATTATGGTGTTTGTTTAATGTTTTTAATTTATTAGAGTAAGACACATTGCCATTATTTTCACTCAGAATACTCCAAGTCTCTTTGAATACACTTATCCTATCATTCTTGCCACTCTGAAGCAGTTCTATAAGTTCTCTTTCATAAGTATCTTTAGTTGTGCAGTCATCACTGCCTCCATGTCTCGTATATATTTACAATATTTACATTTCTTGGTCATTTAGACTTTGGGGAAGAGGCCAAAGTTGCAGAGTCAGATCTGCTGAATAAGGTGGATGGGGCACATTGCAGTGTTTTTATGAGCCACTTTCCTGTTGGATAGTAGTTGGCAGCAGCATTAAGTGTATTTTTTATCTCTCCTTAGAAAGACATTCAAGAAAGAGAACTTCCAGAGCTGCTTCAGAAAGTGGCAAGAATGGGATATTGTGTCTGAAGTAAGATGACTTATTTAGGGATGAGTTCCTGGCAGTATGTCTTTTATTGTAATATATTTTTATAGTTAAACAATTGTTGTATATATGTAAAACACCAAGTAGATGGTTTTAAGTTCTAAAGCTTTAGTGTCACTAAAATTTCAATGAAAAATGATTCTTAATGGGAAGAATATACGTGAAAATAAATTTGGTAGGAGACTACTAGATCTCCCTCAACAGGATGCCACTTCAGGGACAATATGCAGCATCAGACTTTGCACTGGGGACATTAATAGGTAAACAGTAGGACAGAATCTATCTGCCTCCTTATCTGCTTATCTCTCAATAAACATGCATTTGATAAACGCCATAATACCCTTGAGTGAACCAAAAGTCCAGACAGGAGTTGCAAAGTGGGCTTATTGATCTGCACTGTGAAATGACAACACAAGGTCCATATTCTGTCCTCAGATCAGTGTGTGTGTTCCTGAAGCACATGGTATGTGCTGTGTCTGTCTGGCAGAAACATTTGTGCTTAAAATACAGCCTGACAGTTCCCTGCCATCTTGCAAAACAGTGTGGCTTATTTAGAACAAATCTGTTATGACTGACCACAGAAAGATGCATGTGTGTTTCGGAGCCTTTCCTATGAATAGGCAAAAGGACCATCTGCGCACGTGGCATTTACACATCTTTGAGCAAAGTTAGCATTCTGCCTCCCAGTAAAATCCATCTCTCAGGGATTCTGGGTTTATGATGCTTCCTGCAGAAGGAGGAGGAAAACAAATGCACTTCAGTAAAACAGAACTATCTTTTTTTCATCTGTCATAGCCACAGTTTGATAGTATCTGTATTTCATTTTCACTTCAGAATATCACAAGAGAGAGAAATGGCAGGAAGCAAGTTGCTTCCACATGGTTGTGAAAAGGAGCTGTTATATTTGGTTGCTCTCTGTGCCACATCTATAAAATTTTAAAATATATATATATGTATATATATATATATATACATACACACACACTCACACATACACACGCAAACCCTCCTGCTAGTAGCAAAAATAATTTTCTTGTCTTTTCCTAGGAATTATCTTTTGTAATATAAAATGATCATAATGATAGCCTTCTTATCTTTTATTAACAACTGATTTCACTTATATTTGAGAAAACATTCATCCCAATGTGTTTATATTAAAATATGCATTTTATCAGGTATGGAGAATACTCAAAAAGATACAAATTAAGACAACTATTTTGTAACTGAAATTTATTAAATACAAAAACATTTTAATACTAAGAAATTTGAGACACTTTGCTTGGTCACAGAGTACCATGACGTGTTCAAAGAAAATTCACCAGAATTTATACAGCCAAATAATTTTTGACCACTGCAAAAAATGAATATTTTCTTACTCAAAAAGAATATTTTCCTACTTCTATTTTAAATTTCTTGCTTGTAAAACCTCTTTCATAACATGTAACATTATTTTCACTATCCTTGAAAACATGTCTTTCATTTTTTATAATAAAGTAATGCAGAAATCAGTCAATGTTAGACAAGCATTGGTAGAGAGAAGGGTGATCGATGGGAAAGTAATCATTTTGGTCAAAGAAGACAAGTGACTCTAAAACCGTAAGGCTGATCTTAGATTTCCTTTCAACTCTAAAATCCCTCAAGGCTTTCCCATTCTGAGATTATCTCATGCCGCTTGTAAATTCAGAGGACAATCCAAAAGAAGAGTCCCAAAGTGCTTTGGAAACAGACAGCATTAAAGTTCACGAAGAGACATGTCAAGGCAACATTTTGAAGGACACTCACATGTTGTCACATATGACTGATGAAAAATGTCAGTCCCCTCACTTTCTAGTCCTGTATTTTGCTCAAGTTTCAGTTGTTTTCATTCTATTAAGTGAAATACTGAGTAGTTGCCAAACCCTGTGTCTCTTAATCCAATCAGCTTCCTTATATTCACCTTTCTCTTGGAGTCTACAGATCTGCAGTGATCTGTGTTAGAGGGGGCAGTTTGAGGACTAGATAGTACATATCTTAGGCTTTGTGTGACTTGAATAATAAGAGAAAACTGGTCTGTCTCCCCTATTTGCCTGGGTCTTATATTTCAGGAAATGGGAATGATTTGTAACCACTTGCTTTCTAAAAGAGCCTTTCTTCCCACAAGTATGCAGTAGACCAATAGGGAAGCAGCCTAATAGGTAGCTGCCATGGTCAGCTTCACTGTCTGCCATAGTGAATACAGACGCCATGTGGCCATTTCAACTTGAGCAGGTGCCCTGAGCGAGGCAATATCCTGAACAGATTCCACCATCCGGTGCCCACCACTTGCCATCCGTAGACTCCCCAGTTTGTAAAGAGCACCCGGTACTGACTGGACAATGGCAAGACAGGATGAGGGGGCAGTTGCTAGACATAAAGAGAAGTGGGGAAAGCACGCCCAACGGCTTATGTCTAGATGTCCCTCAAACCTCATACACTCATAGCTGGAGCTCTTGGGAGCAGACTGGACTGTGGGTGTGACACGGATTAGTCCGCTGATGGGTTTAGCATAGTTCCAAGTGTAATTGAAGATCACTGAGGAGAGGAAGAGTCACCCTGAGTGTGGGCGGTACCAACCAAATAGGCTTGTAGCCTGGATGGAATAAGAAGGGGAAGAAGATTTTGTTGCTTCCACCCTGCTATACCATAGATCGTTTCTCCTCCGCAGTTCCCCTCAGCGATGCTCCTCTCCCTATCTTGGAGCCAGCTGGCTATGGACGGAAACTTGTTAAATGTGTGCTAAAATAAACCTTTCTTCCTTTAACTTTAGGTGTTAAGTTTTTTGTGTGTCCCCCCCCCCACCAACAAGAGAGTGACTAAGACACCTCCTCTCCATGGCTTCCAGATCTGGGCGCTAGTTCACTGGAGTGAGGCAAACAGAATGCAAAAACAGGCAGCTAACCAGATCTGGTCCTCCCATGATGTGCCAATCTCAGGTCAGTTCAGCACTATCTAGAAAGCTGGTGCCTCTACAAACCCTTTGTTCTAAATTCCAGTAAGAAGTGATCTGTCTAAACAATATTCTCTTCCATATTAGAAAGCTAATGGTTATAAATACCACTTAGAACCATCTCAGGTAACTGTCTAGAGGATTAGTTGCTAATTCTCATAATAAATTTAGATTTAGGTCTAACTTAAATATTTCCTTTAGTAGTTCCTTGCATTCTTCCAGTTTAGCAGAAATGTAGAACTTGCAATTCCTTTCACAAAAAATAAAATTTAAGTGAATTTTAGGGGGTTCTGAATTCCTTCCCTGGAAGCTAAATAACACCATGGTAGAGATCAGGGGCCAGTAAACTATTACCAATAGGCCCAAATCAGATCACTTTTTCATTTTTTTTATGGGCCACAATCTAAGAATGATTTTTACATTTTAAAGTGGTTGGAGAAAAAAATCAAAAAAGAATACTATTTTTTGTGAGACATGAAAATTATATGAAATTCAAATTTTAGCATCCATAAATAAAGTTTTATTGGAACATGGCCATGCTCATCCATTTACATATTGTCTGTGGCTGCTTTGCAATAAACGCCAGAGTTGAGTAATTGTGACAGAGACCGTATGGCCTGTAAAGCCTAAAATATTTACTATCTGGCCCCTTACTGAAAAAAAAAAATTGCTGACCTCTCTTTAGCATATGAGCTCTAAAATTAGAGTGTATTCAAGTCTTTCTTCATCATTTGTAGTAGCTGTGTCCTCCAGAACAATTTACTTAACCCTCCTCTCAGCATTTGTTTCTTTTACAAAACAAGGAAGCAGCATCTCCTTCACCAATTGATGTGAGTCATAAAACTAATCATGTATATAAACAACTTATCTCAGTCCTGGCACAAAGCAAGCATCCAACAAATGCAAGCTACCTCTTTTGTATCTTTCTGAAATTGGATTTTATTTGTTCAAAATGCATAATAAAGTTCAATCAATACTGTCCATCTAGAAAAAGCAATCTGATGGCAAAGATTTTGAATTTTAAGCATTAATGTTTAAAATGATAAGCATTAATTATAAGCTGACCTTATAGATTATGTACAGAAACACTCAAGGCACCATAACTTCTTCTGGAAGCTATTAAGCCACTGAGCAGACAGGTCTCAAACACATTACAGAAGCATTCTTAAAAAGATTATTGTATCTAACAAAATGAAAGTAGAAAACATACAGATTTCCCTATTTCATTGTCAATCAGGGTGCTGAAATATCTTGAAAAATCTGTTGAGTCTGATAGCAGTGCTGAACTACAATTCATCTTTGGAATCTTCAGTTCCTTCCCTTATCAACATGTTTGCCCCTGATGGCTGAATGACGAATTGTAAACAAACTATTTGTTATGCTCACTTGCGTCAGTGATTATAAGTAGGCTTGAAATTTTCCAATGCATTCTACACAGGAAATAGTGCTAGTATATAAATTGTAAAACTCTTAATCAAGAAGTCTTGTTTTGAATTTGAAGTTGGGAAATACAGACTTTCCTAATAAAAATATGACCATTCCCTTAATTCAACAAGCACATATTGCATATCACTCATGCTGAGAGAACAAACCAAACCAGACTTGCACTCGAGGTTCCCGAGTAGTATGGTACTGAGGGATTCTGATTTCCTCTCTCAAAGTTTCTGTCTTCTTGGCTTCATATCAAGAATTATAAATTAATCTCCCCGTTTTTGTCGAAACATTTCCATTCCAAAAGGTTCACCTCTCATTATGTACAAGACTATATGTAAGTTTTTCACGCATGTGGTACACCATTTAGGGCATCCCAAGATCTGACCCAAGTCCATCTCGTTTCTTCTTGTTATTTCACCGCAAATTTTCACTCTTAAACTCTCACTTCAATCTCTCCTACTTTCCATCTTTGGTTCCCCACTTAGGAATAATTCAAAACAAACAATAACAACAACAAAGAAAAACCTGCTTCAAAAGGAGTGTAAAATTTTAAAGTCCAACTGTGTGTGCAAAGCATAAATGGGGTTTTCTTCTTTCCCTTAGATATATTTTCCTCCTCTCTAGAAAGATACTTTGTTCCCTACTCTGCAATTATAAAACTAAGTTTCAGTCAAATGGTTCAAACCAAATCCTACAACTATTCTTATCACACCAATAACTTTTTTTTTTTTTGAGACAGGGTCTCGCTTTGTAGTTCAGGCTGGCCCTGAGCTCACCATGTGGCCCAGGCAAGCCTCAAACTCAGCAACCCTCCTGCCTCTGCCTCCCAAGTGCTGAGATTACAGGCTTGAGCCACCATGCCCAGCACCAATAATAAAGCATCTTTTTTCCCCTTTTGCTTAATTTAATAATCACAGTTTTAGCGGGTCATTCATTGTTACTCCAAATTCTTACTGTGTTGTAGTGTTAAATTTCAAGTCACATTTCGCTAGACTAAAAATTTTCAAAAGGGTATAGATATGACCAGGTGGCTGTCTCATTAAGACAGTATCTTCATTATTATTTTTATTGATTCTTTATAATATTGATTGAAATAAATTAATATTTTATTAATGCATCCCTTCTTCATTCTTAAAGCTTTTTTACTCTTTCAATTGGAGGGGCAGTACTAGGGCTCAAACTCTGGCCCTTGTGTTTCCAAGGTAGGTGTGGTACTGCTTGAGCTAAATCCCCAGCTCACTCCTTCAGTTTTTATTTAATCAAATACTTACCTAATACTTAATTCAGTTAAGTGCCATACTAATCTACAGTAATACAAGAGTAAGGTCACTGCAGCCATTGTGTTTACTCTGATGTGGTGGCCACCCTCACGCTGCAGCGCACCCTTCTCTTCCTGCTTTTCCTTGGCTAAAAAAAAAAAAATCTATGTAGTCATTTTCTTTTCCCACCTTTAATAAAACTTTGCTACATTAAAAACTAAAGTATAGTCATTGAGAAAATGTTTCTGAACACAAAATATCCTTAGTGGTAGTGAAAGTATAAACAGTTTTTCTCTCATCTTGCCGGAATCTCATGTGAACCTTCATATAACAGTGAACACAGCTCTCCTCATAATATTTAAACGTGCATATGATATAGATGGATAGATGATAGATAGATAGATGATAGATAATAGATAGATAGATAGCTATCTTTGAATTACCTTCAGTTCTTAGGCAGAAATTTTATCTAATCAATGATAAATGAAAGTTTTTTGTGAATTAAACCATTTAGGAAGTACAGATCATTAATACACATGTAGCCCTTGCATTATAAATGCTTAATATCATTTAACAGACTCAATTTTAACAGTCACATATAAAATTTCAACTTACATTCATCATTTGGGTTTTCTATTTGTGGTGTTATTTTACTTAAGAGAGAACTTTGCCTCCAAAACTCAAGATCTTGTGTTGGACTAGTCTTAACAGTGTATCAACGACTGCCCACACTACACAACACATAATTCCCCAATACTACAACCTCAACCTGAACTTTATTGGAAGCCAATTCTAGAGAATTAGTCACTCTTCACCATTTTGGTTACACCTTATCTTTTTCTTAATTCATTCACCACATGGTGATTTATAGACCAGACCTTAACTCAGTCATATTGATTTGCCTCTTGTGGTTATTGTGATGGAGTCAAGTTTTACTGCATTTTCAAGATTAAGATTCGATGTAGCCCTAGCAAGTTTCCAACTAATACTTTCACTGGCTTTTTATTCAATGTAATTTCCTTTTTTTACAGCAATGGTCTTACATGTTTAAAAGAGAAACAGAATGCCTAGGGAGCTACAATTTACATAAATGAAGGCCCTTATTAGAAATAAAAACAATTGTGTCAGTCTGAGTTGATACATGGGTTGCACTTACAGATGTGATCATAATTCATTTTAAAAAGAATGATTTTATGTTTGAGGTTCCTGAAGGTTACAAGAAGAGATTTACAAGAAGGTTAGGTTATAGAAGCAAATTTGTGTATAAACAAAACATAATTCATAACTAAGAATTAGCTCCCAATAAGTTCATTGTCAGTTTGTTTTAAAGAATTTTATCAAACTTTGAATTTGGGAAAAATATCTCTGTTGATCATCAATCTCTGTGTGAGATTAGTTGTCTAGCTGTCTCTTACGAGAGCTGTCTTTATATTCTACTAAACTGCTGTTTAGAGAAGTTTAAACTGATGTTTAAACTGGTTTTTAGAGAAGAGTCTAATTTTGCCCAGTGATTCACTTAAAATGACTTTACAAACCTCTTCTTTCTAGTCTCAGACCTGCCCCTCCTCCTCTGAAAGGTTATTCCTTCCACCTGTGCTCTTCATCTCTAGTCCTTTTGTTCAGTTTCTGCCTTTCAATTTCCTCATCTCTTTCTTATCTTCAAATTCTCCTCATGCAAAGAAATCAACTACTCTGCTTACAAATTTCTGTTAGGATCTTATTATCCAAAAATTCTTATACTTCATTTCTCCTCCTAGGCTCCTGTCTTCTTTTCACTACTAGATTCTAAAACAAACTGTCCTTTTTATGTGCTCATTACTATTTGTTGGTTCTTGATATTATTTATTGTGCAATTGGAGTTCCACTCAGAAAGTGCTTGCATATACCTATATCTTGAATACTTTTACTTTATAAGTGTTTTTGTTTTAATGTCTTAGTCTTTGGCCCATTTGATTTTATTTCATTACATGGTGAAGGATGTGGATTTAGTTTCAATCTTCTACATTACAGAGCAAGATTTCTCATCACCATTTATTAAGAAAACTATCCTCCATTGTATGCTTTTGGCCCCTTCATCAGCTATCAGATGGCTGAAATGCTTGGGGTTGTGTCTGCATCCTCTATTGTTTCATTGACTGGTAAGTCTGTTTTTGTGTAGGTACCATGTAATTGTTGTTGTTGTTGTTTTAAATCACTGTCTCTTTGTAATGTAACTTGAAATCCATGATTGTGTTGCCTCATGCTTTGTTCTTGCCTGGGACTGCTTTTGCTATTCTGTATCTTACTGGTTTCATAGGAATTTTAGGATTCATGTGAATTCTAGTTCTATGATGGCTGCTCTTCATATTTTGATTAGAATTTTATTGACTCTATCAATTTTGGTAATATGGACATTTTGACAATATTGGTTCTGTCTATCCAGAAACAGACACCTTCCCATTTTGTGACAGCTTCAATCTTTTCTAGATTACTATATTTTTTTCTTACAGAGGGCTTTCAATTCTTTTGAAGGTTATTCCTTAAGTATTTAATTTTTCATGAAAGCATTGTAAATGACATAGTTTTCCTAATTTCCTTCTCTGTGGATTCATTGTTAGTGCAGAGGAACATTACTGATTTTTTTGTGTTGACATTGTATCCTCTTTCCTTGCTGAATTTCATATATACAAAGTTACACAATGCAACTTTGCCAAAATATCCTGGTTTACTGAATTGTCACTCCATCTTACCTCTCTCTTAATTTCCCCCCTGTAATATAATTAATTCCTCATCTTATGCTATTGGAGATTCCTCAGAAAACTAGGATTAGAGGTCCCTTTGGACCCTATTATCCCCCTGCTAGGAATATACTCAAAGGAATTAAAAGAATCATATTGTAAAGACGTATGTGCACCTATGTTCATAGCAGCTCAGTTTGTGGTAGCCCAATCTTGGAAATAACCCAAATGCCCATCAACTGGAGATTGGATAAAGAAAATGTGGGGTTTTTTTTTATAAAATGGAGTATTACTCTGTCATAAAGAATAACAAGTTTCATTCATTTATATCCAAATGTATACACCTTGAGGATACACTAATAAGTGAAATAAATAGATCATAGATATGTAAATACTGTATCTCCAGTATGAGAACCTGTAGATGTAAATGAGTTCTAGAATGTATGAAAGATTTTGTGAAATAAGAAATATTCAAAGGGAATGTGGTAGGGGGAAATAATGAGGGGAAAGAATAAATATGATTTGGAAAGAAAAAGAAAGCACATGTATGTAGGGGGTGGGAGGTTTTAGCGTGGGTAGGTATATGGGTAAAAATGAGAATTAACTTGTGTCATATATTGGTATAGATTTCCCAATGCTGAGTGTGATTGTGAGCTGTATATAAAATGTACCAATAAATAATTCAATTTTAAATAAAGAGATGCTCATTGTAAGATATTAGGTGTACATAGTAGGAAAAATAAATTCTATATTTCAGCCACTGTTCAAAGGAAGTTGTGATGAATTGACTGCTTTACATGATGGTGAGTTAGTACAATGACCCTTGGAGCAATGTGAACCAACACACAGGCTAGAATCTTCTCAGCAGGGAAGATTATTGGCTGTAAAACGTTTTCAAAGATTTAGAAGGTCAATTTCAACATGGACTATATTCACTTGATAGGTTTCAAGACCAAGGAAACTTAAAAAATTCAAAGTAATACCAGCTCCAAACCTAGAATAAATCAGAGAACAAAAACAATACATAACACTGCTAGTGATTTAAAAATCTGACACTCTGATGGTCACATTCTCCATTTTATTTCCCCTAAAGATAAAACTTTAAGTCATTTTGATAAAATAGAAAATAGCCTAAAGGAATAAAATATAGGATAAGATATAGGGTTCCTATAATTTCTACTATAGGTTTTCCCCAATTGGCACAATCCTTGAGCCCTGGTTTGGGCACTTCAGAATCACTGTGATTACCATTAAAGGAAAGGAAGCACCTCAAAAGAAGAAAACACATAAAGAGAGCAGCTTAAATGCTAATGAGATTTGTGGAATTTGAGATGAATAACCATTTTCAGATTGTATTTCAGCCATTTATATCAAGATACAAGATCCGTGCAAAATAACAGAAATGCTGTAAGCTGCCACCCAGCTGTTCATTTCCCTTCAGAAGCTGCTGCTTTTCCAAAGTATCTGGTAAGAGGAAACCTGCCACCTTAAAGAATGTTGGCAGAAGAAAGAAAGAAAGAAAGAAAGAAAGAAAGAAAGAAAGAAAGAAAGAAAGAAAGAAAGAAAGAAAGAAAGAGAGAGAGAGAGAGAGAGAGAGAGAGAGAGAGAGAAAGAAAGAAAGAAAGAAAGAAAGAAAGAAAGAAAGAAAGAAAGAAAGAAAGAAAGAAAGAAAGAAAGAAAGAAAGA
>PVIC010033875.1:0-19570 GCA_004025085.1 Thryonomys swinderianus | reverse complement strand
TCAATACTGGATGGGGATGGTACACTGTCATAATTACCCCGAGTTCTTCCTAGGCAAGCCAATTATCTGATTTGAGGGTCACAGCTATAAACTGTTGTACATAAAGGTGGGTTCTTAAAAATCTTTACTCAGCCCCAAGAGTTTTCCTTATTTTATCAACTGCTTACATTTTGTTACTTATGCGCTCAATCTTGTGAAAGAAAGACGGGCCACTCAAGTAAATTAAATAGGAAATACTGACTCTAGTGGAAAATCATTAACAGTCATGTGTTTTGTGAGATATGTGTCATCGAAAATTAAACTGTTTGAAGTAGCGAAGAAAAAGCGATACAAATGAAAAGGCCAAAATTCTTAGAGATGACATATACCAGAAATTTACTGCCACGGGATGAGATCTCCTCTCAAGAAGAACCTCCAACAGGCAGGCTCTTAAAAGAACACGATTCTGGATGCCCTAATGCGGATCTGTCTTTTCTCTTTAACCCTGGTCTCTTGCTCTAAATGCTCTCACTGATCCTTCACAAGTAATTTAAAATCGCTCAATTTTCTCTGTTCAGTCTATTTTACTATAAGAATTTCCCAGAAGTAATGTGTAAACATTCCTGAATCAATGATCACTTTCCCAAATTTACACATGCAACAATTAACTTTAAATTTCAATTCACCCTCAGAAGAACTTGCTTATTTTCTGAGTTCATGAACAACTGAACAGAAATTTAACAGTAATTTTATGTAATTCTTAGCAATATATGGTTACCAATATTACTTTATTTTACATGCTCAGATTTAAATAATTTCATCATGGTCTGACAGTATGCTGGCAAGCTTCAAAAAGACTACCTGGTAATTACAGGACATTGAAGAGGAAGAGGACTGCACCCAGAGCCATCCTGTACGTGCTCTTCTCTAACTGGGGTTAAGTGCAGAGACAAGAGAACCAGATTACCTGGCTGTGAACGCAGGGCCAGCTTCTGAGCCAGGGAACTGAGGCAACACCTTCCCAGGGGCTCAGGCTCCCTGACCCCAAGACTCAGTGAGCTCATGTTTCGAAAGCACTTAGGCAAATGCTGTTGTTTCGCAAATAAATGAGATAAAATAGTACGATTCTACAAAACGTTTTATCTACAAATTCAGTAGTAAGAATAAGTCATGCATGGTGTAAGTTAGAAAAATATAACAAGGCAATGCCTTTTCAAATTTCCCAAAAATGTAGTCTAAAATGAATGCTTGGAAAAGACAGATATAAAAAAGAAGTTACTTTTGAGGACTCTCAAAGATTAAATGAACATACATAGGAAATACACACACACAAAAATCCTGTGCGCTACCCAAAAAGATTTTTCTCAGTCACTTTTTTAATAAACTGAGTTTATTGGTACATTTTAGGAATAGGTTATGATCACATTTGTCATTGAGAATTTGTGCCTGTACAAGATGTATCTTCTTTTTTCCATTCCTCTGCCCTCCCTTCAAGCCCCCACTCCCACGTATGTAAGGTTTGTTTTCCTCTTTTTGACCAAACTTTTTTTTCCCCTTCTTTACTTTCCGCTGCCCACCTCCAGTTCCCTTTTCCTTTGAGCATTTTCTTCCTATTTCAAAATACCTATCATATATTCTAGATCACATTTTGGATAAAGATGTGGGTTTTAAAAAAAATAAAATGGAGTATTGCTCAGCCATAAAGAGTGATAAATTAGAGACATTTATAGCTAAATGGATGCACCCTGAGGCTACCTTCCTAAGTGAAATAGGATACGAATGTGTAAATAATGCTTCATTCCTCTAGTGTGAGAAACTAAAGGTGTAAATGAGGTTCAGTTATCATTTTCAATTAAATATTAATTAGTAGCTATCAATTACCAGTAAGTAGCAACATCTAATAATTATATAAAACATTAAAATACAAAGGATTTAACAGTAAATACTTGAGTATTTACCATCCAATTTTTTTTTTTTTTTGAGACAGGGTCTCGCTTTGTAGTTCAGGCTGGCTCTGAGCTCACTATGTAGCCCAGGCAAGCCTCAAACTCAGCAATCCTCCTGCCTCTGCCTCCCGAGTGCTAGGATTACAGGCGTGAGCCACCACGCCTGGCTACCATCCAATTTTTTTGAAAAGAAAAAAATTACCTTGGGTTCTGATACAGTATCCAAAGTTACTCATTCCTAAATTTTATCATTCCCTTTAATGTTTTTAACACACATATATGTACTCTAAAACAATGTATTACTTAATTTTGCATTTCTTTGAATTTTATATAAATAAATCACCAGTCTTCTATGATCTGCATTATATTCTTGAAATGATTCAATTTGTTGAACACGGGTACAATACACTCACTGTCAGTACTGTACAGCTTTTATTTATTTTTTTTGTGGAACTGGGGATTGAACTCAGGACCCTGCACTTGTCAGGAAGGCGGTAGCACCACTGAGCCACATCCCTGGCCCTGTACTGTACAGTATTTCACTGTACATATATATTTAATATTGGCAGATATTTTGTCTTGTCTTCTTCCCTGTGGTTTTAATTTGCATTTGTCTGATTACTCATGAAGCGGACTATCTTTTAAACATGGTGAGTACACCTTACCTGAAAGACTTGAGACCAAAAACTGTTTCCAATTTTGGATATTTTCAGATTTTGGAATATTGATATACATACAAGAGATCTTGGGGACAGAATCCAAGTGTCAACATTAAGTTCACAATGTTCCACGTACACATGATACCTGTGGCTCAAAGGCAATCCTATGCAACATTTTTAGTGTGCCTGTCACTACTTGTGGCATTATTTGGGCACTCAAAATCTCTTAAATTTTGAAGCATCTTGGATTTCATACTTTCAGATTAAGGATGCTCACCTTATAATAGGCTTACTGGTCAAACAGGTTTATTTTTTATGAACTGCCTATTCAAAAACCTGCACCCACATTCTTTTTTATTATTCAATTGAGTGTATTGATACATTTTAGGAATACAATACAATTACATTCCTCATAAGCAATTTGCATCTGTCCATAAAATATCTTTTTATTTTTTCCCTTTCTATTAGATTAGTTTTATTTCACTGATGTCTGCATAGAACATTAATGCCCACATCCTTTTTTACAGTATCAGCTACGCACATGAAATTCTTAATTCTGATTAGTCATGTTTGGTGATCTTTCACTTGTTTTATGCTATTTACTCCAAGTCATAGATCTGTTCTATTCCATTACCTTTAGAAAAGCTTATAGTTTTACCCTCCCTTCACCTTTAATTTTAGATCTATAATCCACTCCAACTGATTTCATCCAAAAACACCAACTGTTAAAAGGGTCTATTTCCAATGACTGGCAATTTAGCGCCATCATAGACAAAAGTTTCCTTAATGAGTCACCCTGCATTATCTCTCAGGTCCTCCCTGTGAATTTTAGAATTAGGTTGTCAAATTCCACAAAAACACTGATAATTTGACCAGAGGCACAGAACGTATGGATAAAATTGGAAAGAACAACACCACAACATTCAAGTTTTCCTTGAACATTATGTTCAAGGTACATTATGTCATTTATTTAGATCTTGTTCAAGGTCTTCCATATTCAAAAGTTCCTGCATTCTTTACTCTTTTGCATCTATTTTCCTTGTCTATGAGAATACAGCCATCAGATCAGAAACTCAGGATGTAATGGAAGAAGTATGATTATGATATCATCAGTACCAAGGACCCTGCATTAAATATAAATGCAATTGCCAGGTGCCACATGAAGGTGAAAAAGAACAAGATGGAGATCAGTCTGGCAATGAAATCTCAAAGGAGCTAACACCTTAGCCAGGTGTGGTAGAGCACTCTTGTAATCCCAGCACTCTTCGAGGCTGAGGCAGGAAGACTTCAAGTTCCAGGATACCCTGGACCACTTAGGAACTTTGTGAGACCCTATCTCAGGAAAAGAGATAAAGATGGTCTGGGAATATAGTTCAGTGAGGTGGTCCTGGGCCCAGTCTCCAGTACAAAAAAGAAAAAAAGAAAAGAAAGAGAAAGAGAAAGAGAAAGAAACACTACATTAAAAAAGTAAAAACCGCCGGGTGTGGTGGCTCACACCTGTCATCCTAGCACTTGGGAGGCAGAGACAGGAGGATTGCTGAGTTTGAGGCTTGCCTGGGCTACATAGTGAGCTCAGGGCCAGCCTGAACTACAAAGTGAGACCCTGTCTCAAATAAATAAATACATAAATAAATAAAAATAAAAAATAAAAACAAAAAACCTAATACCACACTTTCCTCTCCATACACTTAATATTAATACTGCCAAAGAGTAAACTGGTTGAGATCTGCCTTACTGCTCCCCCACCCTCAACCATTTTTAAGGTGGTACAGTAAAATTTTATATCAATCTATTATGAAAAACCAATGTTCCATACCAAAAAAATGATGTGCCCCACCCTTGAAAAAGTCAGCCAGGTTTGATGAAAATTAAATGTTAAATAATTTTATAACATTTGGTTTCACTACTGTCACCACAATACACGGAGCCAAGTAAGCACGTCACACAGTACAATAAGGTTAAAACAGATGCTAGTAAATGAGGTTAATTTTTAGAATTTGGATTAAAAATATCCAGTATGTATTAACATACAGGGCATAAAAGCCCTTGATTAGCATGTAAATTAGATTACACATGAAATTTTGATAAACTGATCCAACATAATTATGTACAAATCCTTACGTAAGAACTATTAAGTTTAGAGGTCAAAACACAATAAAGAGTGTTCCTTCAACATATGGTCTTTAAAGGCTCTACATTTAATCCCTTGTAGCATGTAGCACAATTTGAATTTTTTTGTCCATAAGAGGACCCTACACAAGTCCTGAATTGCAGTACTTGGAGTAAGAAATATTCAGGTAAGTAAAGCTTTATTTTATTTGGAACTGGAATATTTATAAATGCCTAGATATTTTAATTCAGGCAATAAAGCGGGCAGCTGACTTACTGGCCTCGGTTATTAGAGGCAATCGGGCACTGTGTCATGCTAGCTTAGAAAACGGCAATAATCACCCAACTTCTTCGGGGGTGTCCACAGGACGGAACTGCTACCCCAGTACAACAGCAGCTTCACAAGGTGGAACAGAACCGGCACAGCAAATTAATAATGCAGTATGTTTTCCGTCTTTGGAGAACCATGATTAAAGGCAGTCAGACTGCCTTATTTCACAAGATTATAAATGTACAGCGCACTTGCCTCGGAAAATAAGGAAACAATTAAAGCACCCAGTTCCCATACGAGTGTAGAGCTTAGAGATGTACAGCTCTGTGCCACCGACTTGAACCGATAGCACCTCGGGTCCCAGCACCAGCAGATGCTGGCTGGTGCCCCTCAAGATGGCAGAATGACGGTGGCCGAGACAGATGCTGTACGGACCTACTCACCTTACTGTAACAAGCAAAAATGCAGGGAAGCAGGATGAATTCACTTTTACTTTTGCAATTTCTTCTACTTTCAGTAAAGCAACGATTCTCTTGAGTTTTTAATCATTACCAACAAAATAAAGAAATTATATAATGCCAATCATATCTCTTCCTACTTCAAGGCTTTTGAAATCTCCCGGCATATCCAAGGTAAAACCCAGAGCAATCCAAAGCTTTTCTCTTCACATGCGCCCTGTCTAAGTCTTTAGCTTGCTCTGACCTGTTGCTCCGCTCACCTGCACAGCTCAGGCAAGGGTAATGCACGGGCCGCGAGGGGTGCTGTGCACGTCTCACGCTTCTGTACAACTACTGCCTTTACTGGGAACACTACTTTGTACGTTTTTCCTAAAGAACCCCCACACATCATTTGAGGCTCAGCTTAAGCACCATCCATCCCTTCTATAAGGTGCAAAGTAATAATACATCAGTCTCCAAACTGCATTCTAAAAGCTGGTTCCCACTTTTCTTCTCTATGACACTATAAGCTCCTAAGATACTAGCTGTATCATGCTCAGTCTTACTGCTTTGCACACAGAGCCCACCGTATTCATTCCACGATGGGTGCGGCCGGGATAAACTCAATTATGAGGCCAAGGAATGACATTCAATATCAAAATCTAAGACTTCTATCTTCCAGTTCAATGCTCTTCCTATAAACATCTCTATCTCTATCGCTATCTCTCTATCTATCTCTTTATACGAGATAGAAAGGAATTATGCTTCGTCTGTAAAATATGCATGACAAACGGCTGAAAGGAGCCTGAAGAAGTGAGAGCTTTGACAACAATACCGTATGATAGTCCTCATTTATTTTCAGGGAATAGGAACAGTTAAAAAGAAATAGAATTACATATTAATTAATCCAATGAGACCTGTATCTTTTAGGAAATGAAAAAGACATATACAAGTCAATAAATCTGTATCTGTGATCAATTTATCAAGGTTCAAAATAATTAAAATTTTTCTTTACCCTTAACAAGAGGGCAAAACATATACTGATAGCATCAAATATATATATGCCAAAGATAAAAATATGTCCCTCAATACACTCAAAATAAAGGTAGGATTAAACAAATTTCCCATATAAAAATAAAAGTTATGAAATATAAAAAAGAATATAGTACTAACCTCATTAAAACCAGGGGGGAAGAAAGGATATAGATGACATTCACATTCTGCCGAACTTTCCTTAGACATTTTTCTCTGAGACCATTGCCTTAACTACAGTATGTTTTAGTGAATTAAAAATGTGCCATGAAGGGCCCGAGGGTTAGCTCAGTGGTTCCAGCGCCTGCCTCTCAAGCGCAAGGACCTGAGTTCGATCCCCGGTAACCACATATAATGCTGGGTGTGGAGACACACCCACCCACAATCAACACGGCATACCACAGTGCCGGGCGTGGTGGCTCACGCCTGTCATCCCAGCACTTGGGAGGCAGAGACAGGAGGATTGCTGAGTTCGAGGCTTGCCTGGGCACCATAGTGAGCTCAGGGCCGGCCTGAACTACAACGCGAGACGCTGTCTCAAAAAGAAAAAAAAAAAAAATGTGCCATGAAGTCAGGCAGCACAGGCCTATGAGATGTGCACTCCAGGAGGCTGAGACAAGAAGGCTGGAAGTTTCAGTGTAGCCTAGACAATTTGGCAACTTAGTGAGATTTTTTTTCCTCAAGTGAAAAAAAAAAAAGTAAAAATGTAAATAGGATGGGAATATACCTCAGTGTAAAGGCCTTGGTTCAATACCCACTTGAAAAAAAAGTCAGGCACAAAGAAGTCTTGAAACCCCTGATGAGGCACAATGAAACTTTTCATTTAAAAATGTTTAAAACAGAGAAGTGGTATTGTGTTCCTCTACCCTCTGAGCTCTGGTTCTTTGGTAAACCTTGATAGAACACATTTTAAAATTTCAAACACAATTTTTGGTGAGTAAAACCAAAGTTTTGTCTTTTACATTTGCAAATTAGAGAGATAACTCAAGTAGTTTTGCCAATGAAGATCAAAACGATAAAGAAAACAATTAGCCCAAAATAGATCATAGCACTGAGATGTTAAAAGCAGTAACTTACTAAATATCTGAGAGTAAATCTTCACCTTGATTTGTTGAAGCTTACTAAGTACACAAAAATCTTAAAAGCTAAAAGAAAAAAAATCATACACTTCATCAAAATGTAAAACTTTCTTCAAAAATATCAACAAATTAAGACTGGCCACAGAAAAGGAGAGTTTTAAATGCCTATATCAACAAAGACTTGAGTCCGGACTATGTAAAGAACCCTTACAAATCTGTGGTAAAAAACAGCTCAACTAAAAATGGACAAATGACTTGAACATTTTACAAAAGAAAATAAACAATGACCAATAAGTACACCACAAGCTCTTCAAACATTACTAGTCAAAATGAAATCTAAATCAAAACTGGAATGACACTACCACAGAACTACTGCTAAGGCTGAAATTAAATACAAGAACAAATGTTTATAAAGATGTGGACCAACTAGAACTTGCGTTTTGCTGGTGCAAAATAAAAATGTTACAAGCACTTCACTTTGGTATTTTCTTGCTAAGTTAACCACCTGTATACCTACCATATCAATCAGCAACTTGAATGCCAAGTATTTACCCAAGAGAAATGTTAGCATGTATGCACATATATTTGAATATGAATGTTCATAGCTTTTTAATTAGAGCAAAGAATCAATCAAAATTCCTAAGGCCATTCTACATGAATGGCTACAAAAATAATTGTAGTCTATTCATACAACAAAATGCTAGTCAGCAATACAAAAGGAATCAACTACTAAAAATCTTTAGAATACTATTTAAGGCAGAAGAAGCCAGGCAAGAGTATATACTATGAGATTCTAATTCCAAAAAACTATGTCTAATCTCCAGTGGCCAACAATATACAGATTACTGGGTGAACAGGGCCACAAATGAGAAGGACTAACAGACTGGGCACAGGGACTTCGGGGATGACAGAACTGTCATGCTTCCTTGATGTGGTAGTGGTTACACAAGTACTACGTGTATCAGAAGCAATCAAAAGGTACAACAGTATATCTTGTGTGCAATGATCCTCAATAAAATTCACTAAAGCACACAGACATTTACCTTAGGATTTCCCTAATCTATACCATAGGAACATAGGAAGACAACTATCTCCTCAAAATATTCCAAGCCAGGCAGGAGATTTAGCTCAGGGGTTCCGGTGCCTGCCTAGCAAGCACAAGGTCCCTGGTTCAATCAATCCGATCCGATAACCACATACAACAATACTGGGCGTGGTGACTCACACCCACAGCAATCAGTACCACATACCACAATGCCAGGTGTGGTGGCTCACGCCTGTCATCCCAGCCCTGGGGAGGCAGAGGCAGGAGGATTGCTGAGTTCAACGCTTGCCTGGACTACATAGTGAGCTCAGCACCAGCCTGAACTACAAAGCCAAGACCCTGTCTCAAAAAAAAAAAAATCCAAGCCAAATGGATACATGAAAAACTTTCAAACTAGTTAGGCTACTCAAATATAAAATACACAGTTTAGCTTACTTAGGTGTCATTTCTTGGATTTATGTAACAAAAAAACAAAGGAGTATTATCCTTGAAATACAACTCAATATTATGCATAACTGATATGCTGAAGCCTTTCTCAAAATAATGTTTCTTAAAAAATAACTCCAAGTATGATAAAAATGTGTCACATTTATGTGAAAATTCCAGTGAAAACTAGTATTCTGTAAATGAGCACATATGCATGTGTCCACACAAGGCAGTCCTCCTTAAGCTACAAGACATCACAAGTAGCATTACGATGAAGCTTCAGTGTGTATTGCTTAGTTTACCACTAATTTAACAAGCACCCTTGTCTAAGCCCGAGCTACCAAGCACTGTTTAAGGTCAAAGGTTCAGAAGCAATGAACACACTTTCTAGTAACATCCTTTCAGGAGACAGTTACACTGGATTTAATATTGGACAATAAGTTACCAAGTGTTGCAATATGCATTTAAAATAAATTTAACAAAACTTTAATGAACATTCACGGGCTGTTTAAAACATGCAATGAACATGGTATTTTACATGTCTTATTTAACTGTCCTAACTCTGATGCTACTATACTCATTTTACACTCAGGGAAATTCATACACAGTGAGACTAAGTAGTTTCACCAAATGAGACAGCTAGTAAAATAGAGTATCAACCCAAACTCTCAACCACTATCTTTGTTTCCTGTAAGAAGGAGACTCAAAAGATGAACATCATGATAGAATAGGAAGGTGAAGTAAGAGAAACTAATAGAAAAAAATTCTAGAAAAGCAGCTTTGTAATATATGGATTAGGGAGAAATTTCCTACCCACAAAGTTAAAAATTTAATTGAATACACACATAATGAGGAATTTCTGCACCACTGTCAAATTCAACAGATGGGGATCATTATGTCAAACATGTAAGAAATCTGGGAAATCAATAAGAAGTAGGAACACAATCAAAAAGATAGACAAAGGATATAAACAGGCCAGGTATAAAAAGGGAACCCAAATACCTATCAGATATGAAGAAATTCAACCTCCTGGTAGAAGAATAAAGCAACCAGGAGGTTCTGCTCAACAACTGCTGACTGAGCAAGATTTAGGATACTCTACCATAAACACAGGCAGGAAAACATGTGAAATAATAGGAATGTTTCTAAGTTGTTGGTGAGAGAGAGAGAAAAAACATACTGCTGTTTTAGAAACAATCTGAAAGACAACGAACAATGACTGACCCTAAATTAGTGGGTGCCCCCTTAACCATGACTGGATAAGTCCCCCGAGCAATTGCTCTACACGCATCAGCTGTACGAAGGGAGGTGTTCACCACAGACGCCCATCGCGAGGGACTGACGGGCAGCGGTGCTGACCGCACGCACCAGCCGCTGCACGGGAAGAAGCAGGGAGGCAGGTGGACAGCGGCAGCGGAGCAGATCTCAGGCAACGCCAAGAAAAATTAAGCTCCACAGCAAAGTGGTAGTTTTGTACATACAACACATAAAAGAGCTACAAAAGTGTACAAGGACAGTTACGGAACCAGTAATATGAAGAGTGTAATACGGGGCAGGAAGTACAGAGTGAACGAGAGTAGAGACTAGGAATAACGACGGATATAAATACGTGTTCCTTTAAATAAAATCAACCTACTCTCGGCATCTGAAATGTTTTTAAATGATTACAGTCACATCAAGTAAGTCTGATAGGTTTATGTATGTTATTAGAAATTCCTTTTTCTCTTATGACTGATCATTCTACACAAACTATCCTGGGTTTAAGATAAATTTAAAAATTAATGGCATCTAGTTATTATTACCATCATAAATAAATGTTTAAAAGATCTAATAAAAGGAACACAGAACCAGGAATCTGAAAATCTATGAGCAGGTCCAAGATAACTAATAACAAAAACTTGGCAAAGTCATTCCTTTGAATAATTCCCCGCACAAAAAAGAGGAAAAAAGGACATCAGACGAAATCCCCCAATCTGGAGCCAAAATTACTTCACTTCATTTTCTCAGTTAATACTGCTCATGTGAAATTATGTTCTACTAGACTTTCTTCCCCTTCTCACTCCTCTTTCCAAAACAAAACCAAAAACACCCTCTAGAATATCACAAGGCGTTCAGAAAATTGATAGAGCCATAGGAATAATTAGCAACTTAGTTTTAGTGTAGAAAGACGAAAAGACTAAAGAGAGATAGTTATTTTTAGTCTTTTCATGTATTCAACACAGAGCAAAACGGATTTGAGCTCAGGCTCAGAAAATGCACCCCATGAAAGATTTTATTTACCGCTCTGCTACACTGCGTGTCACTGTATTTGGCTGGCATCACACCTCCTCAAAGCACATGTACAGTGTCTTCGGGAGTTTCTAGGGAAAGGCATTAAATTTCAACTAATCTGTATAAGTTTTCAGATAAAATATGATTTGGACTAAGACAATCTTTGTCATTAAAAATGTGTGATTCCAAGGAAGTTATGAGGTTTTTAGCAAGTAAACTAGTTACACTCTGATACTACTTTAAAAAAAATGCCAAGCAGCCAAAGGTTTAGTTGGGCAGTGCCAGGCCTCCACTGCAAGTGCAGGTCCTGTGTTCAATTCTTGGTACCAAGGAAAACAAACAACAAGCATTTGGTTAGAACTGTGGACTCAAGAGTTTAAGGGTAAAGAAATTAAAATACATTTTAGGTCACTGACCGTGAAAAGCAACTGAAATATGTGGAAAATACGGGATCCTGCCGTGCCAGGGGTGCCTGTAATCCCAGCTACTGAGGAAGCTGAGGTGCAAGAATCCCAAATGAGGCCGGCCTGGGCAACGCAGTTAGACCTCGTCTCAAAATACACAGCTACATACAGCAGAGGGCCGAGGCCGCGGGTCAGTGGATGGCCCTGGGTTCAAGCCTACAATAAAAATAAATGAATGAATGGATGAATGAGTAAATGAGTCACAATCTAGGGGGAAAAAGTTGTGGTTAAAGTCATTCAGGGATGATGCTGGCATCTATAAACCCAGCACTCAGAAACCTGGGCCAGGCGGATCCCACGATCGAGTGAGGCTTGGACTACACGGGGAGACCCCGCCCCCACCACAGAAATCTAAAAGTCTGAATATGTGAAAGGAAGAAAACGGGAGTTTCAGTACAGAATACAACCAACACGAAAAACTGACATCATTTTTAGATTTATATTCCATTCATATTTAATTTTTAAAATGAGTGGGAAAGATGAAGAGAAGGGGAGAAATTCAGGGATCACAAAACATAGTATCAATTGTTTTAGCACAGATGCAGTGTCACTACAAAAGAGATGGTTTTCCTAGATTCCTGTAATACAGGGCCTTCTGCGAACAGCCACAGTTCATACCTCAAACTATGTACCATGCCTTGACAAGCATATTATGTTAATTATGAGAAGAAAAATAGGAATAGTCCTTCCTTTCCAATAGTTTCATCCCGATGGTTTCCATTATCTGTGGTCAACCATGGCCCAAAAATATTAATGACAACTTTCAGAAATAAACAATTCGTGTTTTAAGTAACTCTTACTATTGTTGTTTTTTCTATTTTATCATTGGTTGTTAATTTTACTGTGCCTAATTTAAAAAATTTTTATAGATACCTTTATAAAAGTGACATGTGGTTTGTGTGTGTGTATAAAAAGGATGCATATGGTTCAGTACTTTGCAAGATTTGGGTAGCTGGAAGAGTATCTTGAAATATATCCCCCATAGATAAGAGGGGACCACCATAGTCATGTGCAATAGAATGATATTTCGGTCAATGACAAACCATACATCCAACGGTGACCCCATCGAAATACATCACCTAATGACATCATGATCATCTTAATATATATAAATACATACTATGATATTTGCATAATATTGTTTAGCAATATATATCTCACAATGTATTCCTATACTGCTGAGAGAGGCAGAACTTCAGATGGACATATAAATGTCTTCTCTATGTATAAAAGGAACAGGTATTCGGTTACAGCAAATAATTTAAAGAAATAAATGAGAGAAAAGTAACTTATAGAATAAAACAGTTTCATAGCTATAACACGAACACTTGAACAAGTTTTTTGCTTTTATTTTGGTAAATTTTCAACTTATCTGCATCCATATCATATATTTCAAAGTATACTTAACAATATTAAATTCTAAATATCACATGTTTCTCTTTATAAACAAACAAGACAAATCCTACTATCTAAAGAACATTTTGCTATGTAAATAACAGGTTAATATGTCATATCTTCAAGCAACTATTTCCAGGTTAACAAACAGCAATAATTCACCTCCATCAATTTAAAAATCCACACATGCTTACTGTACAACTGGAAAATTTTAGTGAAACTGATGTCCTAGAAATGATTTTTAAAGAGAGATACAATACTCAAAATAGTCTCAACCAAAGATTATTTCCTTTAACAATGCCTATGAGACCAGTTTAATTTTTAAAGTAAGTCTTTATTATAATTTTATAAAAATTCAAGTCCATTCTCAAAAGTACACTAGGAGAAATCTATTTATTTTGCTTTATTTCAACTGCACCACTGTGTACAATACTGAAATTCAAAGAAAATTTTAAGATAATATGAAATAGGACAAAAAGGTTTAAAGGGGAGGGAAAAGCAGAGGGGTCAGGAGAAATAAGAGAAAAAAAGTAGTTCAGAAAGGAAGGAAGAAAATGTAAATAAAGTTTTTTGTAAATAAGGAGGGTGGAGGGGTAGGAAGGAGGGGAGGGAACTGGGGGAAAACAAGAACCAAGATATATTATGTACAGGTACGAATTCCCAATGGTGAATGGGATCACAATGTCTACCTAAAATGCACCAATAAACCTAAAGAAAACATAAATTTTAACTCGAGTTGCAACCAAACTTTTTTCAACTATATTTATATATACCCATATAAATCTATACAACTTTTTAGCTCAGGCCATAATTGTTTAGCTAGTAATATATGTATCTATGAATTTTTAAAGTATTTTAAAAAACTATCATCATATGTCCTCAATAGGGCACATCTCTATTTTTTTTCAATGATGCATTTTAAATTTTCACCTTTTATACATGAGTAAAACATACATTTCCCCATAAGTTTACGGTCATACAGCCAAGAACCTTTTCAATGTTGAGCTACTTCTACAATCTCCCCGGGTTCTCACCTCTCCCTGCATTCTGCACGCCTCTCAGCATCACGTGACTTTTCTCCTCCTCTACTGGAATGACATCACCAAGTACACGAAGTTTCATGCAATTCTTTGCATATAAAAGTTATAATCTCAATTTACAGTTTGCTGAAATAATTCTCTGAATGATTGATGTAGCAAGAGAGACTACTGCATTTAGAGCCTCAAAGCACATTTATATCTTAATTTTAAATTGGCAAACTAAACATGTATATACTACCAAATTTTAACTAACATGACAAAATAAGAAAGGACAACAAGAAGAATGGAAACTTGAAGAGGAAAGAAAATCACTAATATCTGGGTGATTGCTGCTTAGCCCTTAATTCTATTTGGTAGCTATCTTGTCAATTTATAGACTAAATCTACATAACTTAACAACTTACATATTTTAACCCATATATATATATATATGGCATATATATATCATATATATATTATATATATATGATATATATATGGCATCCTACTAAGCACAAAGACAGGAAATTAAAAAGCATAGGAAACCCACAATCATTACATTTCCTTCTTCAAATCTAAACATAAAACTTTTTTAAAAGAAAGGAATACTACAACTGCTTTAAAACAAGACTGAAATATCAATCAACTCAAAAATTTAAAGGCTCAAATTTGTATAATTGTTTAAGTTAAGCATGCCTACTTCTTTCTAATCTCAGTAAACTTAAAACTGCTCATGCCTAATTTACCCAGGGCTAATTACAAGTAAGCATAAGACTCAGTGTTGTACAGGAAGATCCCAATCAGCACAGCAGACAGACTTAGATACTGCTACATCAATAATCATTTTTGTTAGCATCCTCTGCTGGTGGTTTCCAAAGACAGCAAGAAGAAATGGGGCTAATTACAGAAAGACATGTACCTACTATTATGTGTCAAGTAAATTAGTCAGCATGTGGTTATCAGCAGTTGACTATATTTTTTCAAGGAGAAAATTTTCAGAGAAAAAAACCACATCACATAAGGAGTAATGTGTGGAATGAGAAAAGATAGATTTTAAAATATACAACAAAGCATTCGATACAAACGGTAAAAATCAGTTTAAACAATTCTTATGTCACCGTTTTATAGATGACTAACACCGTTACTATAAAGTTGCCACACAAGGGTTGATGCTCTGGTCAAGTCTTGCTAGAATGGCTTACCCCTGTCAAGTTACATTACTCGATACTCCCATTAATATCCTGCCCTGCCGAAATGTCACAGAAAGGAAATTAAAATGCTTTCCTAAAGGCACAAGAGTAAAATCTGCATACCGTATTTCAAAATGAATAAAAATAGCATTTACATATAACTAACGTAAAATAGTCCTATGACTATCTCCCACTGCCTGCATCACAATTTCATTTAAGATTTAAGAGTTAACATTTTTCTAGTCAATTCTCTTCCGAAAAAAATCTGCAACTTCAATATGACGGCGTTGCTAAGAAATATTAACCGGTACCTATTCTGAGGTTTCACAACACAATGGCACATAACTTCATTTTTAATTTGCAAAATGCGACGCTAAACCAAACAGCATGGCTGTAATGATTAGCAATGGATGAAATGCATTTGAGAACAAAAAGAAATACAAGGACAGAGGTAGAAGTGGTGAAAATGGAAGATACCTGTAGTCATACAGTGCTACTGAACACCTTTTGTTTTCTGAGAGTCATGCATACTGCAGACAAGACGTTTTCTGGTAACAGCCCCAAATCTGTTTTTCTAATATTAAACACAAAGGAAAAACACTGACAGCAAGCGTGGTAAATAAATCCCTCCCCTGAGAATGAACGCAGCAGACAGGAGGGGCTGACACACACACAGAAAACTAAACACCATCTTTTTTCTACCTGCACAAGTTGCCATTTGCTGCAGCGATCGAGAATCTCTTTTTTCCTGTTGATTTCAAGTACCTTTCAGGACAGCTTTTTTCCCCTTAAGTCATCTGTTGATACGCCTTGCGAGTGTAATATTCATATCACAGGATCTCTGGGAGAAAAATCCATTCTTCCCCGTTCAGGTAAACATGTTTACAGCAGCTGCACAGACACTGGGTGGTTCAGACTCCCATGTCACACACATGTCGTCAGCAGCGAGAAAAGCCCCTTTCTCTGGCGAGCAACATTTTAAATAAGGTAAAAAGCCAATACCCTTTCCAGGACCAACTTACCTTTCATAAAGCCACATCAGCAACAGCAGCAACAGCTCAATATAGAACACACTCTATTTGACGCTGAAACAGGAAATTAAAATTGCAATAGCCTGTGCTCCGCTCTTGCCATAACAAGTCATCTTTCCACACCGAGGATACCAAATCTACCTTTCAACCGCAGCGGACGAACGTCTTTAAAACGGACATATTTATTTGAAAAGCTAAAACCATGCGTGGCAGCAGTGATTTTAATTAATGTCTGTTCAAAAACATCAAAAATATGTTTACGATCGGGAGGAAACATCTTGGAACAGCCTAAAACCCCCGTATCTGCTTCTAGACAGGAAATCCCACACAAAATCTAAAATTGCCAGGAAAGGTTACAAAACCTCGCGTTTCGCATCCCGGAGGGGAGGGAGAGGCGAGCGCCGCGGAGCGCGCGGGGGGCGGGGGGTGTTTGACTCAAACACGTATTTCCTCTTTTCCTGGACGCCGGCTCCCCGGGCAGGGGCGCGTGGACTCCCCACCGCTCACAACTCTCCGTAAAAATAACGCAGGGCCAGGCCCGTCCGAAAGCACGCGCAATGCCTTATATAGCCCGGCGCGGCCCGCGCTAGGCCGTCGCCGCCCATCACGACACAAACAGGTACCCGGGCGGGGGCCCCGCGCCCCGCGCCCCGCGCCCCGCGCCCGCCGCCGCCGCCGCAGGAACTGTCCAGACAATAACAAGCCGCGGCCGTGCGGCCGCCGAGCTCGAGGGCGCGGGCGCCGGTCGCCCCGCTCGGCGGAAACGCAGTCAACTTACACGGTCTCTCGGAACGGGAGAAGCCGCCCGCGCCGCCGCACGCTGGGTCTCGATCCCCGGCCGCGGCCCGCACGCCCGGCGCGGGGCTTTCCCGGCGCCCGCACAGCCCGGCGGCGGCGCCCGCGCGTCGTGGGTCCGCGCCCCTCCCCCCGCGCCCGCGCGCGGCCCGCGCCGCCGGCCAGGTGACAACTTCCCCAAGAACCGAAAGAGCGACGCCGGCGCCCCCGCGGGAGCCACCGGGAGGGCGTCCGCCGCGGGGTCCGGGTCCGGGCCAGCCCACCGCTCCCGAGCGCCCGCGCCCCGCGCCGTCCCAACTTTGCCGCGGGCGCCCGCCGCGCACACGCGCGCAGGACGACACGACACCCGCGACGCGCCACGCAGCCCGCGCCCGTCCCGCCGCGCCCGCGCCGCCGGCCGAGCCGCCCGGCCGAGCCCCGGGCGCGGAGCCGGGCGCGGGCAGCGCCGGGCACAAGTTTGCCGCGGCCCCGCGCGCGGAGGGCGGACGCCGCGGGGCCGCGGAGGGAGCGGGGAGCGGAGGCGCCGCGGGGCGCGAGAGTGGGCAAAAGTGCGCGGGGAGCAACAGCCGCGCGCCGCCGAGCCCGGGAGCCGCGCGTCCCGCCGGCCGGGATGCGGCGGCTAACGGTCCGCGCGGCGGGAGCCGCCCGGCGGAGAGGCCAGGTGAGAGACATAACGGTCCGGGAGCGCGGCGGCCGCGGCGGCCGGAGGCGCGGAGCGCGACTTTCTACTTTCCGCTCCACTTTGCCGGCCCGGCCCGCCGCCCCCGGCCCGCCGCCCCTCAGCCCGGCCGCCCGGCCGCCCGGCTCCCCCGACTCCGCCGCTCCCCGGTCCCTCCGCCACTCACCGTTATTGCGCCGCGGGTTCGCCTGCTTTCTGCGCTTACACCTGGGGCCATCCGCCATGATCCTCTCGCTTGTGTCTAAATGCTCGAGTCACCTCCTCCCCCTCCCTCCTCCCTCCCCCTCCCCCCACCCCCCGCCTCCACCCCTCCCCCTCCCCACCGCACCTGGTTTACGACACTCGCGGCTTTACGACATCACCTTCCTTACACCTAGAGGCGCTCGCTCTACGGCCGGAACCTCGTTGCTAGGCGCGGGACGGTTTGCGGCAACTGTAGACGCGAGCGAGTTTAAACGCGAGGCGAGGGAAAAGTTTTGCTCAGGTGTGGCGGGTGAGGGGACGAGGGCCCGCGGGACGCGGTGGGCGCGGGCCGGTCGCGGTGACGGGCCGGCGGCGTGGGAAAGGTAAAGTCGGAGGCCGCGCGGCGCCCGGCTCGGCGCGGGCCACGCCCGCGGGCGAGGCGGTCCGGTGCTCCGTGCGGCCCCGCGCCGGGAGGGCAGGCTCGGCGCGCGGCCTCCGACGCCCGTCCCGGCGCTTTCCCCGAGCCGCGGCCGGGTGGGGGGCGCCTCGAGCCCGCTCGGCCCTCGGCTGGGCCGGGGCGCGCGCAGTTCCGCGCGCTGCGGGCCCCGCTTCCTCCCGGCGCCCTCACCTGCCGTCCCGCGCCCGCGGCCGGCAGCAGCTGGCGCGGAGCGCGTCCCCGGAGCCCTGCCCTGTGCTGCGCGGGGCCGCCGAGCCCGGGAGCCGGCAGACGGCTGGTTTCTAGCTCAGCTCCGTGCTTGACTTTGTGCAAGTTTGGGGCTTTCTGAAAGACCGCGTAGATAGCGCCCCGAACGCCGAAGTTGTCCGTTTTGAGTGGGATGCAGCTTTCTCTTCCGGCCCCACACCGCGTTCAGAAGAGCACCTGTCTGAGAACAAGTTCATGGAGCAAATGCTCTGGAGCTGTCACTGTACGATTTATTGACAAAGTTACCGAGTAAACTGAAGTACCACGTTTGGAAGTGTTAGAAATCACCTAGTTGTACTGTTGCACATAGTAGGTTCTCCACAGATTGATACTTAACAATTTTTGCCGTCCCGTGGTAGGATATTTTATTATGGTACTTTTTTTTTTAAGCATCACCCTCAACAATTTTAAAAGATACATTAATCTAACTTGTCAGTTGAAACAACTTTACAGCTAAAAGCCTGGTAATGTAAAACCAGAAAGTTTAATCCTGAATATAAGTGAAAATTTTCTTTCCACCATCTGCTTTGATATTTTGAGAAGCTAGTTTACTGTTAACGGGTGGGATGGGACTATTGTACATGTTTTTGGCTGTACATAATTTATATACTGTGTATCTACGTTCTTTCTCAATATCAAAACTAAAATGACTATGATGTTAAGCACAGGTAGTTCTCATTTTTCTCTGTACCATGTTAACTGAAATTTGGACATTTCAGAATGGTGGCTTCTTTTTGCTTGATTCAATACTAATTTCCTTCTCCTCTTTTAATATTTATGTTCTTCAGTTGGCCCCTGAATCAGATAATTTGTCAGAAATTTTCCAGTCAGAAAAGAAAGCAAAAGCAAAACCTCTC
>PVIC010033874.1:0-19909 GCA_004025085.1 Thryonomys swinderianus | reverse complement strand
TTTTTTTTTTTTTTTTTTTTTTTTTTTTTTTTTTTTTTTGGCCAGGGTCTCGCTTTGTAGTTCAGGCTGGCCCTGAGCTCACTATGTTGCCCAGGCGAGCCTCGAATTTAGCAATCCTCCTGCTTCTGCCTCCCGAGTGCTGGGATTACAAGCATGAGCCACCACGCCCGGCTCTAACTGAATTCTTTATTGGTATATTTTATATACAGCTCACAGTCACACTCAACATTGGGAATTTGTACAAGTATATGACACAAGTTAATTCTCATTTTTTACCCATATCCCTACTCAAATCCCACCCCTCCACCCCCTATATACATGTTCTTTCTTTTTCTTTCCAAAATGTATTTATTTTTTCCCCTCATTACATTCCCCTACCACTTTCCCTTTGAATATGTCCTATTTCAAAAAATCTATCATGCATTCTAGAACTCATTTATATCTACAGGTTCTCATGCCAGAAAAAAGATACAGCATTTACATATCTTGGATCTACTTATTTCACTTATTAGTGTGTCCTCAAGGTGTATCCATTTGCACATAAATGAATTAAAATTGCCATTCTTTATGGCCCAGTAATACTCCATTTTATTTTTAAAAACATCTTCTTTATCCAGTCTCCAGTTGATGGGCATCTGGGTTGTTTCCAAGATTGGGCTATCACAAACTGAGCTACTATGAACATGAGTTCACATATGTCTTTATAAAATGATTCTTTTAATTCCTTTGGGTATATTCCTAGCAGGGGAATAGCAGGGTCAAATGGAACCTCTAATCCTAGTTTTCTGAGGAATCTCCACACTGATCTCCACAATGGTTGTACAAGTCTACAATCCCACAACCAGTGGAGAAGGGTTCCTTTCTCCCTGCAACTTCGCCCGCATTTATTGCTGGTTGATTTTGGTTGAATAGCAAAATGAATGGTTGAGTAGCAGCCATTCTTTGTGGAATGAGATGGAATATCAGTGTTGTTTTCATCTGCATCTCTTGAATGAGGAGTGATATTGAACATTTCTTCATATGCTTCTTGGCTGCTTTGACTTTTGCCTCTGAGGTGTCTGTTCATTTCAGATGCCCATTTTTGAATTGGGTCTTTAAACTTGGGGGGACTGATTTGTTTAAGCTCTTTATATATTCTAGATAATATCCCTTTATCTGACAAACAACTGGTAAAGATTTTTATCCCATGTCGTTGGTTGTCTTTTAGTGGTGCCAGTGATTTCTTTTGCTGTGCACAAGCTTTTTAGTAGGATGAGATCCCATTTGTTTATTCTTTCTGCTAGTTCTCATGCTATATAATCTTATTTATTTTTTTTTTTTTGAGACAGGGTCTCGCTTTGCAGTTCAGGCTGGCCCTGAGCTTACTACGTAGCCCAGGCAAGCCTTGAACTCAGCAATCCTCCTGCCTCTGCCTCCCGAGTGCTGGGATTACAGGCATGAGCCACCACGCCTGGCACTGTGTTATGTGGTATTGACTGCTGGTGGGCGTGAGTCTCCATGCCCAGCACTGTATGTGATTACCAGGGATCGAACTCAGAACCTTGTGCTTGCAAGGCAGGCACCGGGACCACTGAGCTAAATCTCCAGCCCTATAACCTGTTATTTTTAAGTAAAACAAAATTAGCATGTTTGTAAGAGCCAAATCTAAGGTTTTGACCTATGACACATAGCATTTGGTTTAATTACTTGTAATTTTGAAGAATAGTAACAGTAATTATGAAACTGAAGAATCATAGCATTAACAGATACTTTGATTTCAGCCACCCTCTACTCTGAGACTGGAATCCTCTGGCAATACACCTGACTTTACAACATTCTACTCTAAGAATTGACCTTTCCTATGGTGAAGAGCTTACTACTTTAATGGTCAGCTGTTGATATCTGTAGGGAGTGCTTGCTAATTTTTAGGAAGATCTTTCTTATACTGAGCCAAATTTAGTCTCTGTATCAATACTAAATATGTTGATATAACAGTATTCTGAATATCGGTGGTCAGTTTTCATGGTCTTTACATGGTTTCACTACAAACCTTTACTTTAGTATAAGATGTAATAATCTTTAAAATTATGAGATTATGACCATTCATCTACATAGAGTTGAGAGCACAGTATTTTGGGTCACAAAGTCTGCCCTTGATATTTTAGCCCAACTACAATGGATTAAGGTGCAATTACAAAGTTACAGAGAAAAGTCTATTTAAAAAAAAAAAACATTCTACAGATGTACACCCTTGTTCATAGCAGCTCAGGTCGTGATAACCCAATCTTGGAAACAACCCAAATGCCCATCAACTGGAGACTGGATAAAGAAGACGTGTGTGTGTGTGTGTGTGTGTGTGTGTGTGTGTGTGTGTGTTTAAATGGAGTATTATTCCGCCATAAAGAATGACAAGACTCATTCATTTATGTGCGAATGGAGACACCTGGAGGACACACTAACAAGTGAAATAACTATATCACAGATATGCAATACCAGATCTTTTCTTTGATATGAGCACATGTAGATGTAAATGAGCTCTAGAAAGTATGACAGTTTTTGTAGAATGGGAAACTTCCAAAGGAAATTTGGTGTGGGAACGTAATGAGGGAAGGAATGAATGTGATTCGTAAAGAAAATAAAAGAGCATGTGTATAGGGGTGGGGAGGTGAGGGTGGATAGGCATGTGGATAAAAATGACAATTAACTTGTGTCATATACTGGTACAAATTCCCCAATGCTATGTGTGATTGTGAGATGTACATAAAATGTACCAATAAAGAATTCAATTTTTAAAAAACATACTTATTACTGATATCAGCTGCAAATCTGGAATTTTCTATAACCAGCTTTAGCCCCAACAGTCTACTAGAAAATTTCAGAACTCACTGAAACTTACTATTCCCTCAAAATTATTACAAGAAAATAATACTCATAATCATGCAAAGGAAGGGAACTTTGGTAGAAGTTTTTTTTTTATAAGGATGTGCTTCACTGTCACTACTGATGTGTGATGATATGCATCTTAGTTTCTTTTGTGCTGCAGTAACAGAATGCAATAGATAGACAGTTTATAATAAACAGACATGTACTTCACAGTTACAGAGGCTGGAAAATCCAGAGGAAGGAGGATGAGTATCTGCTGATTGCTGATACTGTCATGCTCTCTCTCTCTCTCTCTTCTTCTTCTTCTTCTTCTCTCTCTCTCTCTCTCTCTCTCTCTCTCTCTCTAAATTAAACTACATGTAAAATCTTTAATGCATCATAGATTGATAAATACTAGTTTTTATCTAGAACAAATATGAGAGAGTCTGAATACCTCATTCTTTATTGCTGCTTTCCCCCTGAGGATTGTTCCGTGTCATGGATGTAGCAGTTCTCTTTTATCAGGAAAGTAAGCTGTGTTGCTTCTACATTTTGCCCTTGTGAATAAAGCAGCCAACAATTCCTGCTGTTTGTGTATGTGAGGATCAGCTTTCATTTATGTGGGATAAATGGCTGAGAGACTACTTTCTGGGTTTTAGAGCAATTTCATATTTAGTTTCTATTTTCTTTTTAAAAATATGTTTACTAGAATATGTACTATTTCTATGTAACGGTTTACATTTCTTTCAGGCAGTGCTAGTCTGGCCTGCACTACTACGTTTTTCCTCACTTCAGGTGCTTCTCAGGTCTTTCTGTCTGGACTGTTTTCACTGTCCCCTCAGAAATGCACATAAATGTCATTAGGATAGTAAGGTAAAAAAAAATCCTGATGGTCAGGATATGGATCTCTGATATACATTTTACCAGCTATATGTTGTGGGAAAGTTATGTGAAGATATTTAATGCCTTTGCTTTTCTATTTTCAATCTGAGAATGTGTGATTACAGCAGAATTGATCTGATAGGGCTGACGTGATGATTGTGTTAGCTTATATAAAGGGGTTTTCTATCCATACTCTGCTGATCTCCTCCAAAGCAACAGTACTACATCCTCATATAGGCTTCCATTTGGTCAACACCTGGTAGGATTGTACATGTATGATTATATCATGGCTTTGCTACTAAACTGTAAACACCTCAGGGCATCCTCAGTGGTGACACAGAGCTGCTGAAATTGAGGTGCTCAAACTATCAGTGAAGAATGAATGAGTCAATAAAGACAAATTCCTCAATGTAAGTAACATTTATAATTTACTTAAAGTGTTATTCAATTTGCTTTCTTTCAAAATATTCATAGGTTAGGTTTCTTAACTGTACGTTGTATAAACATTTTTATGTGAGAATGCTAGGAACTGTAATAAGTATAGAGTGAATGTTTAAATTAATTATTATAATAAGAACATATTGCCATTTAAGTTCCTTAAAATACACCTTCTTGGGCACACGTCTAATTTTTCTTGCCACTTTCTTAAGGATTTCTAGAAATCCTTCTAAAGAAAACTCAGTAGGTGACATTGGCATAGAAGGACTTCTCTATACTTCTGTTCACAATCTTATCTCAACATTGCAATCATTTAAGATCTTCACTACATAAAGTTCTCTGCATTCTTGCATCATTCAAAAGCATGGCATAGCATGGATGATTTTCATTTATCTATTCTGTTTAAAATTGGACTTGTACCAATGATCTCTACCAACAACACACATCTGCAGACACAGCCACATGCACATTTTGTCATTATCCACCTTGATTTTCTCACTGAGAATGATTATTATGGTAGAAAAACACCGGCAAAAGGTTGCTTCGACCTAAAGTAATTGAGCCTTATGTTTCCCACTTTATAATCTCTGTGGACTGAAAACAACCACTTAACATGTTTCATGCTTCATTTTATTTACTACATAATATGAATGATACAGGCCATGTGCCAATTTTCAGCAATATTTTTCAGGAGATAGATGATAGATTAGATTAGATGATAGATAGATGATAGGTAGATGATAGATGATAGATAATAGATAGATAGATAATAGGTAGATAGATAGGTGATAGATGATAGATTAGATAGATGATAGATAGCTAGCTAGATAATAGGTAGGTAGATAATAGGTAGATAGGTGATAGATGATAGATTAGATAGATGATAGATAGATAATAGATAGATAGATACTCTGCCTTCAAAGCAGCTATCATTAGACCCATTTTATATATTGGGCAGGTTGATGTCAGAAATGTAATATGACTTTACACTGTTATGTGGTAAGATTATACCACCAAACAGTGTTTTTTAACTTCAAACTAATATAAATGTCTTTTCTCCCCACTAAAAAGTTGTTTTTAGACTCAAAATTAATCTGGAGAATATCAAATTGTGAAAGAGAGGCAATTGGTTCTTGTTTCCTGCTCTAATATGTATTAATACTCAGTAAATTAAGGGTTGGAGGTTTAGCTTGGTGGTTCTGATGCCTGCCTAGCAAGCACAAGGTTCCTGGTTCTAATCTATGGCAAGGACATGCAACAATACCAGGTGTGGTGACTCACACCCATGAGAATCAGTACCATATACCACCATGCTGGGCATGGTGGCTCACGCCTGTAACCCCAGAATTTGGGAGGCAGAGGCAGGGGGACTGCTGAGCTCAAGGCTTGCCTGAACTAAAAAGTGACAGTAAGTTAAAATAAGACAAAATAACAGATGATTAATATTCATTGAGTGTTTACTTTGTGCCCAGTGCTATGCTAAATAATTTACCAGGATTACTTTTAGTATGGAGACACAGGCCACTACTATAATTGTTCCTATTTTATCTTTGAGAAAACAAACTAAGAGCAATTAAATTGGTGGCTGCAGGTGAGAGAGTCAGTAATTATTCAAAGAAGTTTATAAGTCTGTGTAACATGTGAGTTCAGCTGTTTACTAGTGTTGTACACTGCTGCTATTTCAACATTTTAAATCAGGCGTTTGGATTAATCATGTAAAAGAGGACATTCCTTTTTGCTGTCTTTCAGTATTTTTCATTCACATACAGTGTAGCAAAATGAAATCATACTCTCATTTCTATGCATGTATATGTATTATGTTTCTGTGGCCTTTATAAATAAATCAAACTGAAACAACAAACTTTTGGCTGACATGACTCAATAACTGGCTCATTCTCCCATTCTCTCATTGCAACCCATGGACTTTAAAGTCATTATGGATTTCTGTATGCTTGGAATTATTTAACTTACTTGATGAGATGGCCACAGAATTACAGATAAGAAAACATTATATTTTAGAAAAGTTACTTCTACCTCATTTTAATACACCTGTGTACAACTCATAAGTAGTCTCCTTACAGAATAGGAATACTACCTAGATATTGGGTGATTTTTCTCTAATGAAAACATTCAAATTTTATTTAATGATTATTGTTTATTTGGGCACTTGTACATATTCCACAAGTCTTTGTGTGAAATTTGTCAGCATTCCCTCGCCTGTATATTGTTCCATGCAGCCGCTTTTCTGTGAAAATTGGTGCTTTATAAAACCGTGTTGTCTTTATGTGTTGCTATTTTATTATGGCTGTGCTTAGTTGAATGCTGTCATTGTGTAATGAGGAAGAGTTTTTTTAAACTTTTGGACATTTGCTTCAAACAGTATGAAGAAAATGGGTATGTTTATTCTTTATGTATTTCCACTTCTCTAAAATATGAACTTTGATTAATCTTATATATATAGGCTTTGTTCTTCTTATCTGGGTGTCAACAGTAATTGGAATCCATATCCATATCCTACCTTGCAATCATGCTGCAAAAGGCCAATAAATTCCTGCTGAGTATGCTACTTGTTAAATTTAGTGCATTACATTCGGGGTAATGAATAAAAGCAGTGGGCCGTTACCGTCTGGTTGGCTGAGAGGGGCTAGAACAGTCAGACTCCCCCGAGGCTTTGAGGCAGCTTCACAACAGTGAGAGGCAGAATCGGGGGAGTCCCGGAGGATCACACTTCCATGTGTCTCCCTCAATTTCCTTCTCTGTAGAGACACAGGCTGTGAGGACATGAGGTAATCTTATCCATTAATTCAACACACTTTCACAAAATGCTGGATGTTCAGGTTTATGAACAAGCAAATACAGTTTGGATAAACAGTTAAGAATGTACACTGAGCAAAGAAATGAGGATACTAGTGAGTGTAAACCCAAAGCTATGCCTCAGTGTAGTTCATGTTGTATATCCGTATGTGTCTATTGTGTATTCATTTGTGTGTATCAAAAGTGCTTATAGGTATTTTTATATAAGTGAATAACCAATGAAGCAAGACCCATAGAAATACATATCTATTTATTCCCTTCACATATTTATTTATTATACATAAGCAGGTATCGAAAAAGTGATACTAACATTCTTAAGGTCACTTGCTCTTTCCTAAAATAAATGTAATCTCCATAGGAAAAATTTTCTATCCCAAACCAAAATAAAAAAATGTACTTATCTTGTAAATGTACAAATGCTAGGGTATTAGAGCATCCCATTCTATATTCCTATTCAATGTACTTTCTTAATTCTTCATTGTCTTTATCCACCAAGCCTGATAATTATTACACATTGTTTCCTGGCAAGCTACCTGGCTCACTTGTTATGAATATTAATCTCAATTAAATATCAACTAGCTACCCAAAGAAAGAGAGCAAAATAATAAAATAAGATTTTAATGAAAGGACCACTTCTAGTATTCTCAAGTGTGTTGGAAAATATAGTATTAGAATGACTTTTACTGTTTCCAAGTAACATGATGTATGCCACTAGTGAGACACTCGATTTAATTTTGTAAAAATACATGAAATCATTATAGCTATGTATTTCAATAAGTAAAGCATGCATGAAATTCAATATTCTTAAGCCTGAAAAAATTCTAAAATCAAATGTAAAGAATTAACAATCAGTATTTATTGAAATATGATGCTGCAAGCCAGTCAGGAATCTTTTAAATATAATGGGAAAATATAATAAAATGATAAAATTATTTCCATTGGAGATAAATGTGAACTTCCTCAACAAATATTTTCTTCAAATACGGAAAAATTGTTTTCTGAATATAATAAAACCAGTGTCTAACTTGGCACTTCTGGTATATAAGAGACTGTCAAACTATCGAGTGTGAAGTAATCACAGAAATGGGCCCCAAACCTCTAAGTTTCCCATTTCATAGGCTGAGCAAAGTACAATACTCTGCATTTTAAAAATTCTTAAATGACGTTGATGTTTTTGGTTCACTCCTTGAGGTGGACTCTTTGAGAACCACAAAACTATGTGAAAAATCACTGAAGAAGACATTTACCTAACATTCTAGTGTTCTTGAATACTTTCTGTAGAATGAAGGCTTACGTATCTATTCTACTTTATTTTTTCAACCAAAATATGCATCTTTTAAAATATGAGGTGCTTTTTACAAAGAAACAGATCCAGAAACTCTATTTAAGGCCATGTGCTTATAAAGCTCATTGAACATACTTATTTTACAACAAAAGTGTTTATAAACATTTGGACAAACAATTTAAAAAGTGGACATAAACTTTATAATTTACCTACAAAAAATAAGTCAAAAATACATCTCTTAGCTCTGCAATGCTGCTTTGGCTCACATTCATCTGTAGACTTTATCAGAGTGATTGGATTTAACCAGTCTGATGAATAGTCAGGTCATTGGGAATTATAAAATTATGCTCCTGTGTGAAACGGAGTTAGAGAGTAGTGTTTACACTTATTTACAGGTAAATCCATTAAAAAATAATAATACAATGAGAGTATGCTTTGCATATCTTAAGAGTATTAACATCTGGAAAATCAGGAAGTTTCTATCCCCACTGGCATGTACTTGTGTGTTTTACACTGTGCAGAGACTCAAGCTATCTGCATGAAATGGAATCTACAATTTTACATAGTCTTGGCTGTAATTCATGCTCAAAGAATCAAAGCTTATTACGGGAACTGGAGTTATAATTGGTTCCGATTCTTACTTGCTTTCTCATATTTGTATGCAATAGTTTCTTAACCAGTATTCTCAAGGGCATGTGATGTGCCAGACACTGTAAAAGGACAGGAATGCAGTAATGAACAAATATAAAAGCTGGTTTGTGCAATCTTGGTAACATGTTCAGAAAACTAAACAGTTGTGAACACTACTGGCAAAGAAATGTAAATGCTTACAATTTTAAATTGGTAAGTATTTGATATTAACATATAGAGTGATACTGACCTAAAAATATGTAAATGGAATGTGGATATTGAGAGAAGGCAGGAGGAGAAACATTCTCAGACAAAGGATTGTACTAAGATTTTAATCTTAACTGTGAGGCTCCAACTGTGCATCTTCCTTACTAGTTTTGATAATGACCAAATGAACAAAGCAAAGCAAGGTGGTCCAGGCCTAAAATCCCAGCTGTTTAGGAGGCTCAGGAGGAAGGCAATCCTGGGCAATTTAGCAAGAATCTGTCTGAAAAGCAAAAGTGGGAGGGAGGATATAACTCAGTGCTGAAAGATTTTCCTAGTGAACTAGGCCCTCATTTTAATCACCAGGAAAGGGAAAAATATATATGTGTGTATATATCTATATACACACATATATATGCTAATAGTAGATGCATTTAGGTTTTTTAAAATACATTGAGTTTACTGGTACACTTTAGAAATACATTATCATCACATACCTCATTTACAATTTGTACCTTTACATAGTATATCTTCTTATATTTTCCCGTTATCCTGCCCACCCTTCTGCCCCCCTCCACATACACCAGCTTTGTTTCCATTGAATTCTACAAGATATTTACGGAAGAGCTAATGCCACTGCTGCGCCAACTCTTTAATGAAGTTGAAAGGGTCACAAAACTCCCAAATTCACTCTTCAAAGCAACTATTACCTTGACTCCAAAAGTAGAGAAAGACCCAACCAAAAAAGAGAACTTCATGCCAATCTTGCTAAATATTTTTACCCTATAAGCAGAAACTACCCTTTTCTTCCTGTTTCTATGATATATATATATACAAAACCAGACCAGTTTTAGTCCATAATAGAAGAAAAAAATAGCAAACATTGCAGAAATCGCATATGATCACAACTTAATAACTTTTTTCTAACTCTAGCCTCGGGATCTCAAACCCACTGAAGATCCTATCCGGTCACTAGGCAGCCTTTCAATTACAATTTTATCTCAAAGAAGGGAACATATCAAGAAGTCATCATTTTAAAAGTCAGTATTTGTTATTATGTTGTATACATGCTTTGGAAATTTTTTATAAATATATTTTGGGCTTGGGGCCGGAGATTCAGTTCAGTGGTTCTGGTGCCTGCCTCGCAAGCACGAGGTCCTGAGTTCGTTCCCAGTAACCACATACAATGCTGGGCATGGAGACTCACGCCCACCAGCAATCAGTACCACATACCACAGTGTTGGGTGTGGTGGCTCACGCCTGTAATCCTGGAACTCGGGAGGCAGAGACAGGAGGATTGCTGAGTTCCAGGCTTGCCTGGGCTACATAGTGAGCTCAGGGCCAGACTGAACTACAAAGCAAGACCCTGTCTAAAAAAATTAAAAAATTAAAAATTAAAAAAATATATATATATATATATATATATATTGGGGGCTTTATTTTTTCAAATTTTTATAAGATGCCTATTGTTTCCCTCTTATTTTTGATATGCTTTAGGAAATACATGTTACAAGTAATCTGAATTTTACTCGAGCTTCATTTGCTCTTCCTACCATTTCTCCTTGGATTTCTGTCTGACTGGTGTTAGGATAAGCCCCTTGTTCCAAACTTCACACCTCTTCAAGCTGCCTACTTGTTGTGGGTTGTTCAGTTTATTAATATGATGAATGAAGTGCACTTAAAGGATCTCAGTAGACTACACATTAAGATGCAGGATTCTATCATGATCATAAAAAAGTTGTATCCCAGGCTAAATTATTAAAGGTTGATTGAGCCCAAGATCCTTTCCAGCTGTAATGTCTGTAGACAGCTCTTTTCTCTGACTATAAAATTCTAGAACAGGCAATATGGACCATTGCAAGGTTAATAGGAGGGAGTTTGGGTTATTTTTCTTCCAAGATCTCATCTTGTGAATGTGCTCTTCTCTTTATAGGCTAGCATAAAGAGCATTTGCCAACTTCCATGCTTTAAATTATTCTGTTATATTTGTTATTTATTCCTTTGTTGAGCATTTCAGTATATTTTAGATATACATTACGATCACATTCAACTTTGAAAATTTGTATCTCTACATAGTATATCTTTATTCTCATTTTTCCCCATTTTCCTTCCTTGCCTACAGCTTCCTACCCCTATACATATAAGCTTGGTTTCCATTTTTTTAATTTAAACTGTTCTTTTTTTAATTGAATTCTTTATTGGTACAATTTATATACATCTCACAATCACATAACATTGGGGAATTTGTACCAGTATATGACACAAGTTAATTCTCATTTTTACCCATATCCCTATGCACCCACACCTCCCCACCCCCTTTATACATACTCTTTTATTTTCTTTCTGTATCATATTTATTCCTTCCCCTCATTACATTCCCACACCAAATTTCCTATGGAAATTTCCCACTCTATAAAAGCTCCTTTCCAGCTGTAATGTCTGTAGATAGCTCTTTTCTCTGACTATAAAATTCTAGAACAGGCAATGTGGACCATTGCAAGATTAATAGGAGGGAGTTTGGGTTATTTTTCTTCCAAGATCTCATCTTGTGAATGTGCTCTTCTCTTCCTAGGCTAGCATAAAGAGCATTTGCCAACTTCCATGTTTTAAATTATACCATTATATTTGCTTATTTATTCCTTTATTGAGCATTTCAGTATATTTTAGATATACATTACGATCACATTCAACTTTGAAAATTTGTATCTCTACATAGTATATCTTTATTCTCATTTTTTCCCATTTTCCTTCCCTCCCTACAGCTTCCCTACCCCTATACATATAAGCTTGGTTTCCATTTTTTTACCATCAAATTTTTTCTTTCCCTTCTTTGCTTTCCCCTGCCCCCATTTCCCTTTCCCTTTGAAAACTTTCTTCCTATTTCAGAATACCTATTGTACATTGTGAACTTCACTCAGATCTTCAGTTTCTTATACTAGAGAGACAGTGTGGCATGTGCACGTCTGTGTCCTATTTATTTCGCTTCTGAGTATGGAGCCCATATTTCATCATTGCCCATTTTGCAGCAGTCATAGATTCATTCATTCAAACCATGGACATTTGAGAATGTTCTACACTTCACATTGTTCTCAGTGCTGGGTTTACAGCAGTTAACAAGACAAGTTTTATGTTCTAGTGGGGGGACAAAGACAATAAGTTAAAGCAGTGATGAATACCTGATAAGCAAGTAGATATAAGCCAAATGCATAAATTTTAAATGGTATTATATTAAAACAGAGTAATATTGTAGGAACCAGCCTACAAGCGAAGTTCAAACCTGACCAAGGGGTGATGAAGATGAGAAATAAAGACACAGAAACAAGTTAAAATCTGGAGGGCCGAGGGATTCATGTCTCCCTTCAACACAGAGCTCTGAATCACTGCTCACTTTGGCTGTTTGCTCAGACACAAGCACAAACAATTAGAGTTCCACAGGATGCGCCTGTCTCCCACCCTCCATGATGCTTCTAGGAAACAACCTCAGCTTAGGTGTTTCTACTTCTCCCTCCAGCGTGTCAGCACGCTTGCATGCTCTCTTTCTTCCCAGTGCTCACCAAGGGGGCCAATTAGGCCTCACTCTTCCCATCTGATCGCCACATAATATACAGCATGTGAAAGGGAAGAGAGACGGAAAGTGACATTAAGCAGAGATATGAGATTATTTCTCTAAAATGACATTCAAATAGAGAATCAAATGACAAGAAGAAGCAGCTATTAAAAAATAAAGGCTGGGAGAACAGGTTAGAGATAAATTACTTCTGTATCATATATGTGGGCTTGGATTCAATCCCAAAGTTTAAAAAAAAATCATGGAAGACCATGAGGAAGAGAAGGTGAAAAGTTCAAAAGAAAAGATGTGAGAATATTAGACAACTAGACTGGCTGGAAACTAATAAGCAAATGGAGAAAGCTAAGACATGAGTTAAAGGCAGACAGGAACTGAAAATATGTATGAAAGGCAGTACAAGGCATTTGAATGCTACTCCAAGGTTTAAAAAAAAAAAAAAGTTATAGCCAGAGGGAGGGTGCTGTGATTTGCCCAAATTCTGCTGAGTGCCCCTTGGGTTATGTTTTAATTTGACTGCTGTTGCTGCAGCCAGAGGGCTGTCGAATGAAAGGAGTACCTCCCCTGGGAGCCATGGTTCTGGGCAGATAAAGCAATGCACACTTCTGTTCTTTCCCATTCTGTTCAATCACCTCTGTTCAAAATCCCCTTAGCAATCAGTCCCCACATTCTGTCAATCATATTAGCCACTGTTCTCACAAAGCCAGTTCTGTCTAGAAGGTTTTATTTTCTACCAGTTTTCAATATTTTAAGTTTTCTGATCTTTATAATTTTAAGGCTGTTTGAAAATGAGGTGATCTTGGGGGACTATCTCTGGTATGCTGATTTATTGATTGATTACTGGTTAATACCTACTTGAATACTGTCTATTGCCCCTAGGCTTTGGCTTCCGATTTGGTTTCACTGGGCTTTGTATTTTAAAATTTTCTATCTTCTGAGCCCTGTTATTCGCCATGCTTATTTTCAGCTTCCTTACAAAAACATGATTGGATCCTGAGGGGCCTTTGCTAGATATCTGGCAAGAAGCATCACACAGCTATAAAAGCAAGTCAAACTAGGGAAAATGAAACAAATGGAAAGAGATGCCAGCAGAAAAGAGAATCTGGGAGCAAAAAGAAAACTACAGACAGACAGTAGTCATATCAGAAAACAAAAGAATGGCCCAAAGAATTATGAATTGCTGCAGGAGAATTAATGTGATGGAAAATTTCTCTGGGAAAAGAGCCAAGTATAGATAAAGAAGAACAAAAAACAGCAGAAAAGATTGAAAAAAACAAAATAGGTAAAAATTTTTAAAAAAGTAAAACCCCAAGTTCAAGGTGAAGGAGTAGAACAAAAGAATGGATAAATTAAGAAATGGTGCACTACATTAAAGCAAATGTATTCTGCTTTCTTTATTCTTATCTCTAACTGGTTTTGCATTTCTCTAGTAGCAAAGCCAAACTGAAAGGATAATTTTGTTTATGTACCCAATTTGCATAATTGTGCAATATAAATTACAATGCTAATTAAGGACAGCCCTCAGGCTTCTGGAATTGGGTCAAAGTGGTTCCCTGAGTGCAGGGAGGTTGGGGCATTGGCTCTGTCCCCTCTTCCCCTGCAGGGAAGCCAGGCAAAAAGAAAAGAATCCTCTGACAGTGTGTGAAATCTTGTCAGAATTTGTTGCAAACCAAAAACTGTATGTCTCACTCTCGATCTTGGCTTTCAAAATCATCTTGGTGTGACTCTGAAACGATGAACTGAAAAGCCAAAATTTCTTCTAAATGTTGCAGATTATCTTTTCATGCATTTATTTCCCTGACTTATTTTTTTTTTTTTTACCCAGAGAACTTATAGAAACTGTAGCTCGCGGAGTATGAAGCTGGCATATAATATTTTGTCACTGGTCTCTTGCCAGAATTGTCTCTAACCAGTTCATGATATGCCATGCTTTGGTTCTCCTTCAGGAGGACACAACAAGGTCATTTCTGAGCCTTAGTTAAGTCTCTGTTTCAAACTAATTAAAATATTACACTATAACTGTATCAAAAAATGAGTCCCAGGGAGCTAATTTTCTACACCATTCTTCAAAGGGAAGGTACAGAGTTCCTATAACATGTAGGTTTGCTTTATCTCTGAGTTTCTATAGTGATGAAGGCTTAAGATGGGTCTTAGGAAAGGAAAACCCTTAGGATAGGTCTCTTCTGAACAGAGTATTTTGTAACCTTTTTTGTAGCCAATGAACTCTGATTTCAAGCAAAAGTTATAAGCAAACTAGAAGAAGCACTTCTTATTCAGGTCAAAGAGAGATGACCAAGTGCTCTATCTAAATGTTACTTTACCTTCTACTCCACCAGTTTCAGAACACAGAAGCTGCTTCTATAAAGGATTTTTAATAGACCTAACTTGAACAACAGTGAGACCGTTAAGGCTGCTAGGTACACGTGATTTCAGTTTTAACTTACAGAGCATTGCTGTGCTTTGGAATATTATGCACATCACTAGAAACAAAGTGACCAATTTTCCATCATTTGATACTTGATATTTTCAATTAAGCAATGCTTTCCAAAATTGCACATGGCCAGAAATGTAAAAAAGAAATAACATTTCTATGTAATTCTGGAGTGCTGTAGTATGAATGTGTAGGTTCACCAAAATTCCTATGTTGAAATCTTCTAATACTCCAAGGAGATGGTATTAGAATACCAGATGGGGTGGGGGTGGGGCAGCTTTGGGAAATAATAAAGTCATGGAGTGGGGCCCTCATGAATGTGGTTTGTATCATTATAAAAGAAACCCAAGAAAACTATCTTGCACATTTCCCACGTGAAGCTGAATAAGAAGATGGCTGGGTATGAAGAAGCAAGCTCTCTCCAGGTAGTGAATCTACTGAAAACTTGATTTGGGGAATTCTCAGCCTACCAAACTCTGAAAAATAAATTTCTATTTTTTCTGTTGTCTTTAAACCACCTAGTCTATGAGGTCTAGTGGATACAGCACAAACAGACTAAAACCAGGGGTCCACTAGAGAATTGGGGCTTTGAAGAAGGTTATTCATAAACAAGGCTCTGAAGTTTTCAACCCAACTCTCCGTTTGCCCTCCTGTTGCCAATAGGTCTTCAACAAGGTCCCATCCTGTGATTTGTGCAGTAACAGAGTTCAGCCAATCACAAAAGTGAAAATCACGGTCATATCAGTGTGAGTACACTGGACTGAATATACAGAGATTAGTGTGCCTTTGGGAGAATTATTGCCATGACAGCCTTTGCCTCCCCGCTTCCCCTCCATCTCCTGTAAGATTCACCTTCTAGTCGCACTTGCTCGTCACACATTTTGTGTAGAACTACCCCGTCTTTGGCTCAAAAGCAGGATCTATTCAGGCAAGTAAGAGTGATCCATACCTCCCAGCAATTTCAGGAAGAATAGGAAACTTGGCAAATTCTTGTTTTTGTTTTTAGACAGGGTCTCGCTTTGTAGTTCAGGCTGGCCCTGAGCTCACTATGCAGCACAGGCAAGCCTGGGACTCAGCAATCCTCCTGTCTCTGCCTCCCGAGTTCCAGGATTACAGGCGTGAGCCACCACACCTGGCACTGTGGTATGTGGTATTGATTCCTGGTGGGCCTGAGTCACCACGTCCGGCGTTGTATGTGGTTACTGCGATTGAACTCAGGACCTTGCGCTTGCGAGGCAGGCGCTGGAACCACTGAGCGAAATCTCCGGCCCACTTGGCAAATTCTTAACCATATTTTGAGTTTGCAGATACAACCATAAATAAATATTACAACTTATTCCTTTATGATGAGAAAATATGCTTCTTGTTTTGCTTGAACAAAATGAAATTGAGTATTATTTTCAACTGGAAAACTCCTAGTTGGTGTTTTTTCTCATTTTTTTATGGTACTGGGAGAAAACTCATGACCTTGTGCTTACAAGGCAGGCGGCAGGATACTGAGCTATATCCCCAGCCCTTTATTCTCATTTATTTAAAATTCAGATCCAGTAAATCAGCTTCAAAATCTCTGTGACTCATCATTGCATATAAAGGCCAAATCTATACCTAGTTATGGGTAATATATAGGTTTAGCTCAAATGCCATCAATATGCTCTTTCTCACTGATTTATTGATTCCAGTGTTAGGCAAAGTATTTATCTATCTGGCCTAATAATTATACATTTATTATCCTTATTGAACAGATCTCAAGAAAGCAACATCCATATTGTCGACTCCCCTCAGAACTGACATGGCTTTTGGCAGATCTTCATGCAGTTGTAGCAGACTTGGCATGTCTTTATTACTATAAAAGCATAATACTGACAATGTAGTCATTTTAGAGGACACACCTTCTGATTATTCTGTGTGTACTGACAGCAAGAACTACAGAGAGGTTAGTCTTTGGATTGTTCTTGGATCATCACTATCCACATCATCAAGGAAACAGTGATCCACATGTTCGAACACAACCTCAAAACCCCTGAATCAAGAAATCTCTACATGGCACCCAGAAATCTGGATTTCAACACTGTGAGAATCACCCCACAGTACATGAGAAAATATTTGAACCATTGTGAGGCCTTGAGCAAACTCTCTGTGCCTCATTATACTTTTCTCTGACACAAATAAAATTTTAGATAACATTACCATTATTGAAGCAACATCCTGAGAAACCGCTCATTTGTAATAATCAACCAAGGTTGACTTTAGATTAAAACCTCTAAAATCACACAAAGATTAACAGTGATGAAGACAAAGAGAATTGAATGAGAATGACTAAACTCATACTGAAAAAGAAAACAATGACTAGTTCTTTTAAATCTTAGAGTAAGAATTTAAACCTAGAATAACTTTGATAGTTTAGTGTTGTTTCCATTCAGTAAGACGCAGAAACATGCACTAACTGTAGTTAAGATAATATTTAATGCACTATTATTTTAAACTGCTGTGTTTTCTTTTGACTGAAGTTCTTTTTTCTGTTTTAAAAGCATAATTCTTTTATACCACCATATATTCAAATATGACTTTTATGTTTATAAGTGGATGAGGCTGAAAATTCTTATGTTGATTAATACATATTATCATTTGTAGAACATTTTCTAAAATTTGTTTGAAGCTCAGAGTTTTTGTTCTTGGTATATAGTAATCCAAAGGGGTACAACTTCTGTCTACTGTGGTTATTGCCTTCTAGGACATTGTAATTGTCCCCGTGTTCTATATATCTGTTTATTTGCTGTTTGGAAACATGGTTTTCAAAATTTGCTGATTTTCCATTTTATATTCTGTATCATATTGACTACACTTGGTCCTTTCCAGTTATAACAACCTATCTCTTCAGGCTTGGAAATTCATTTATACATTGAGTGCAGGAAGGTATTTGCTTAAAAATATTAAATTCCAAGCACTAATCTATGCAATAAATTCACAATGATTATATGAGTCATTCTGACCATGATGGTACTATTTATAAACTATAATTTTCCTGTTAGGTGGAAACTGAAGTTTATTGTGTTTGCTTTTATCTCCACAGAGATATGAGAAAGTATATACATGTACAAGAAAATCTTCTGGCTTATTAAAGTATATAGTATATTTAAAATGTAGGAGATTTTGAGAAACTCGATTAGAGAAAAACACTTGAAAAGTACTTAGGAAGTCAAAGATTATGTGTTCTGTAGTATATCACAGAAAACTAAGTAGAGGTACTTGCTTTTTGGGTCATGTAACAGAAAAATCCATGTTACACCAATTACAGATTGACTGAAATTATCTTCTTCCATATACTGCACTCCAAACAGAGTTTTGTGGCAAGTACTAGAGAAAGCAATGAAATCACAGCCAGAGAAACATGCTTTGAAGCTTGGTTTTACTTCTATTAATTGTGTGACTTTAGACAAATTTAAGTTCATGGAACTCATATAAAGTGGCTCTTTAAACCCATCAGGATGTAGCAAACATCACTGGAATAGGATATGTGAAAGAACTTCAATACAGTTTTCTAAGTGTTCAACATTTTTCTAGCAGAACAAGATTGGATTTGGAGGCAAGCACCTTCAGTTGAAAGTCAGTGATGAAAATGTGAGTGATTAGACAAAGGGGAAACGCATTTGAAATCATGATCAGTAAAGACTGCCATAAAATTCTCTTGCCAAAATCTGAAGAGGGTGCAAATGGCTTCAAGAATATGTATTTTGATCATTAAAGGTCTTACTATACAGTTACAATTTAAACTGTTACTGTATGGTACAGTTGTAAAATATTAAATTTTGTTTATTCTCAAATAGTATAGAAAACAAAAAGGAGTTTTATTTCTCAAGGTCATCATGAAAATGTCTAGTGTATTCTACCAACAGTGATTTCCTGGGTTATTAGTTACATGACTCTTGCTTCTTATAGGCACAAATATTGTGACGTTCCATATCTATGAAAGTAACAAACTTTGAAGATAACAGTATACATTTTGAGTTGTATTGTTATTGTGTTATTTTCTTATTTAAAAATAGTTATTATTGAATATATGTTTCTAACATTAAAATTTATTATATGAACATGCACCATATACAACTATTTAGCCAATGATAGTTCACAGGAGGACATACTATACGGCATAGTTGTATAATAGACTATATCATCTAAATTTATTTCAAGTGCTATCTATAATGCTCAAACAACAAGATCACCTAACAACATTTTTTTTAGAATGTAACCATCATTAAGAAGTGAATGATACTATTTTAATATCTAATATAATACATTTTTGTTTTATTTTTATTTACATTGTAGAAAAATATAAGACTAAAAAATCAGCAAATATGGGAAGTGAAGTATAATTTAATTCACACAGTTTCCCTATATTTTCATCTTCCTTTCACCTACCAGTATAATTAAGTATGCTATTGTGTTACCCTCTAATTTATGCCCAGATCTTCCTCCACTGAGTCATTCATTCACAAGCATATGAGACAGACAGTCTTATTCTTTGATATATTTAGCACAGGGACTAGCACATTGTTGACAATCCATAAATATGAAGGCAAATACATTCATGTGAATTGAATATTAACTTTTGATCAATTCAGTAAAAATGGTACAAAGTTTGTTAAGATTCCAAATCTTTTGTATTTTCTGTCAAATTAAACAATAATTTGATCCTCGGAAATTCTTTTTTTTTTTTTTTTTTTTTTTTTTTTTTTTTTTTTTTTTTTTTTTTTTTTTTTTTTTTTTTTTTTTTTTTTTTTTTTTTTTTTTTTTTTTTTTTTTTTTTTTTTTTTTTTTTTTT
>PVIC010033873.1:0-19867 GCA_004025085.1 Thryonomys swinderianus | reverse complement strand
AAAAAAAAAACCACAAAAAGAGTATAAGCTGCAGCTAACACTGGGCTAAAAGCAAAACAGCTTATATTTGTAAATAAAAAGTCTCAAATCAGTATTATAAGCTTTGCTGAGAAATTAGAGAAAGAAGACAAACCCAAAGCAAGCAGAAAACAAAACTAAAAAAAAGTCATGCAAGGGCCAGCCTGAGCTACAAAGTGAGACCCTGTCACAAAAAAAAAAAAAAAAAAAAAAAAAAAAAAAAAAAAAAAAAAAAAAAAAAAAAAAAAAAAAAAAAAAAAAAAAAAAAAAAAAAAAAAAAAAAAAAAAAAAAAAAAAAAAAAAAAAAAAAAAAAAAAAAAAAAAAAAAAAAAAAAAAAAAACACAAAAAGTATAAGCTGCAGCTAACACTAGGCTAAAAGCAAAACAGCTTATATTTGTAAATAAAAAGTCTCAAATCAGTAATATAAGCTTTGCTAAGAAATTAGAGAAAGAAGACAAACCCAAAGGAAGCAGAAAACAAAATTAAAAATAAGTCAGGCATGGTGGTGCGCACCTATAATCCCAGTACCCAGGAAGCTGAGGCAAAAGGATCACAGGGAGTTTGAGGCCAGCCTAGGCTACATTAGTGAGTTTCAGGCCAACCTAAACTACAGTGAGTTCCTGTCTCAAAACATCAAATTATCTACACACACACACACACACACACACACACACACACACACACGTTGTAGAGGATAGAGATACAGCTTAGGGCAAAGGCTCTGGGTTCAGTCCCCAGACCAACAATAAAAACATGACAGACAAACATCTTTCTCTGAAAGGCACCTGTGTGGTTTGTATCTTGGGTGTCCCCCAAAGCCTCATGGGAAACGCTTGGTTCCCAGCCTGTGGTGCTGTCAAGAGGTGACAAAACTTTTTTTGTTTTGCTTTTTTTTGGAGACAGGGTCTTGCTTTGTAGTTCAGGCTGGCCCTGAGCTCCCTATGGTGCCCAGACAAGCCGCCGCGAACTCAGCAATCCTCCTGTCTCTACCTCCCAAGTGCTGGGATTACAGGCGTGAGAGCCACCACGTCCGGCATTGTGGTATGCGGTGTTGATTGTTGGTGGGCGTGTCTCCACGCCCAGCATTATATGTAGTTACCGGGGATCGAACTCAGGTCCTTGCGCTTGCGAGGCAGGCGCCGGAACCACTGAGCTAACCCTCCAGCCCAAGAGGTGACAAAACTTTTAAGAAGTGGGGCCTAGTCAAAGGAAGTTAGTCATATGTCACAGTTTGGTCACAGTTTGGTCTTCACCATAGCCTGTTTCTATTGGCAGTGAACAGATCAAGAAATGGAGGCACACTGCATGACACTCTCCCTGATTTGGTGACAGCATCACCCGTCTGCTCCTGGGAGCGGGGTAATCCCCACGGAAAAGGGGACCTAAGGGAAGGACCCACCTGAACTCTGCCCTGGCTCTGAGATCTCAGGAATTCTGCCAGCATGGGAACCCCAAGAAGCCAATGCTCTGACTGAGGGCCTCAAGGCCATCCTCTATGTGCTGGAGGTGCCCCTACCTAAGGAGAACAAGGGGGCAGATACATGCTGGGGTGAGAAGCACAGCTGTAGTGTCATGGTTTGAAACTAAGCCAGCCCCCAAAACTCACCTGAGCTAATAGGCAGGGTTTTTGAAAGGTGACTGGATCACAGGACACATAGTGAGTTCAACTGGTAATTCATAATGAGGTCACAGGAAGTTCAACCGACCACATTTCTACCAAAGCTTTGCATCCTGTCAGACCAAACTCTCACTGGAACGTGATGCAACTGTGAACTGTATATTCAAGAGATCTAGGTACATACTTTTTATGAGAGTTTAATGCCGGACGATATGAGGTGAAGCTGAAGCAGTGATGCTAGCTTGGGGTGGGGGTGGGGGTGGGGTGCTGCAAGTACAGATTAACATTAGCAAAGAGATTGGATAGCACAGGACCACAATAAGCCAAGGGCTTCCAGATTCATTTCAAAGCCCAATGAGTGAGTGGCAAATGACCAGCCATATCTGGCGGTAGGCTCTAAGTCAGAATTGACACTTATTTAACTCCATGATTTTATTTACTACTTCCATCTACATCTATTCTCTGCATCGTGCACTCACCTCAGTCACAGTTTTCTTAAGCCCACAAGCTAACCCTGAACTGAGTAAACAACAAACGTCATTAGAGAGCTCCCTTGAAAAGGGGGGAAAGGGCTGGGGATTTAGCTCAAGTTGGTACCGCACCAACCTTGGACACACAAGGGCCCGAGTTCAATCCCAGCTACCACAAAAAAAAAAGGGGGGGGAAAGATCCAAAGATGGGACAGAAGAAGTTCTGAGGTTATTGCATTTACTGTGGGTTTTTTTCTTTTTTAAGTGGTGACAAAGTTTATTTGAACAAAGGGAGAAACTAGTTCTGCAGGGTGAGGTCGATCAGAGTAAAAGAGGAAAAAGCAAGATAAAAGTACATGCTGGAGAACACAGGGTGAGCTACCATGAGGAAAGCTGTGATAGCCAAGATTACTGCATTTTAAAAAATACCAAGAGTCCCCTCAAAGTACGGGTTCACTGCAATGAGAGATTCATATTCTCCAAGCCTTCTCTGCACAATATGTGGTGACCAGCAAAGCTATAAAACCTTCAAAACTGCTTCACCATGTGGATGCTAAGTAAGCACTCTACGTTATAAGCTAAGCCTTTGGTGTTTTGCAAAAGAAGAAAATGTGAACAAGAGGTAACAGTTCAAGACCATCACTTCACCAAATGTGTCTGTACTGAGAGCACCATGCTTAGTGGCTAACTGCATTGCTAGAGGTAAGAAGCCCTTGACTATTGGTGAAGACTTGATCCTGACTGCTGCTAAAGTCATCTGTCGTAAACTTTTAGGAGAGGCTTCAGTTCAGAAGGTGCCATGTGTTCCTCCTTCAGCTAGCACTGTAACTAGACAAATTGATGAAACAGCAGAGGGTACTGAAGCACAACTGTTAGGATTAATAAATCACTGTGGTACTCAATCCAGATTGGAGACTCTACCAATGATGACAAGGTAACAATGTATATTTTTCAGGAAGATGTACTTGAAGATATATATTTTTTTGTTACCAACCAAGACCACAACTGCCAAAGTATTCAAGTCTTTCAGTGACCACATATCAGGAAAACTGAATTGGTCATCTTATATCAGTATTCAGGCCAGACAGAACAATTTCCTTGAGGAGATGGCTTTCTGATTTCACTGCGGAAGCCAAAGCAGTCACTTCAGAATATGAGTCTAGACACTGTGTTATCCATGGGGAAATGCTGGCTAGCCAAAAAATGTCACCTGAACTTAACAATGTTTTGCAAGATGTAATTAAAAATTATCAACCACATTAAAGTACATGCCTATGATCCTGTAATACCAGAACTAGGGAGGCTGAGCCAAGATGGTCACTATGAGTTCAAAGCCAGCCTGAACTACAAAGTAGAGATCCTTCCCAAAACCCACAAACAAAAAAGTACACGCTCTTAACTCACATCTACTCATGCAGCTCTATGAGGAGAAAGACACAGCATACACATCCTATACACAGAAGTGGGCTAGCTTTCTAATCACAGGCCAGAGTTGTTGAGTTATAAGACCTGGTTCAAGATTAACCTGAATTACATAGTGAGACTATGTTTCAAAAAAAATTAGGGGCTGGGCCGGAGAATTAGCTCAGTGGTTCCGGCGCCTACCTCGCAAGCGCAAGGTCCTGAGTTCGATCCCCGGTAACCACATAGAATGCTGGGCATGGAGACACGCCCACCAACAATCAACACCGCATACCACAATGCCGGACATGGTGGCTCACGCCTGTCATCCCAGCACTCGGGAGGCAGAGACAGGAGGATTGCTGAGTTCGCAGCGGCTTGCCTGGGCTCCATAGTGAGCTCAGAGCCAGCCTGAACTACAAAGCGATACCCTGTCTCAAAAAAAAAAAAAAAAAAAAAATTAGGGGAAAAAATATGTTTGAGACACCTTTGAATCTCCATAAATTCTAGATGAGGGGGACAGGGGAATGGAAAAAATGAGAATTAAGTCATGTATTGGTACAAATTATCAATGTTGATTGTGATCATAATGTGAATATAAAATGTACCAATAAAATCAATTTTTTAAAAAAAGTTCTGGGGGACTGGGGACTTAGCTCAAGTGGTACCGTGCCAACCTTGGAGGCACAAGGGCTGGAGTTCAAATCCTGGTACCACAAAAAAAAAATTTCTGGATGAAAGCCCAAGTGGAATGGCAGTGAAAATCCTGCTTGCATTTCCAACATCCTACCCTTGTGAGTTTTCTGCAAACAACTACCAAAATGAGATTATGGCATATTCTGGACACATGCAAAACACTTCACCAATCACAATCTCCCTTTACCTCCAAATGGGTCCATCTAGTTGCATGAAAACAAACTCAGAGCTTCCAGTAATTCTACATTATGGTGAGTTTATATTATAATATTTATAATATATAATGCAACAATAATAAAAATAAAGTGCACAATAAATGTAACAGGCTTGAATCATCTGAAACCACATCCCTACCCTCATCTATGGAAAACTTGTCTTCCACAAAACTTATGCCTGGGGTCAAAAGCTTGGGGACTGGGCCGGAGGGTTAGCTCAGTGGTTCCGGCGCCTGCCTCACAAGCACAAGGTCCTGAGTTCGATCCCCGGCAACCACATATAATGCTGGGCGTGGAGACACGCCCACCAACAACCAACACCGCATACCACAATGCCGGGCGTGGTGGCTCACGCCTGTCATCCCAGCCCTCGGGAGGCAGAGACAGGAGGATTGCTGAGTTCCAAGCTTGCCTGGGCACCAGTGAGCTCAGTGTAGCCTGAACTACAAAGCGAGACCCTGTCTCAAAAAGCAAAAAAAAAAAAAAAAAAGCTTGGGGACTGCTGCGTAAGTCATCTCTAGATGATTGACAATGCCCAGTGCAATGTAAATGCTATCTGAATAATTATACCATGTCATTGAGAGAATCATGACAAGAAAAGGTATGCATATGTTTAGTACAGTTGAAATTTCTTTCAATCTGTGGTTGCTGAGATACACTGATATAGAAACTGCAGGCACAAAAGGCCAACTTTAGGGCCGGAGGGTTAGCTCAGTGGTTCTGGTGCCTGCCTCGCAAGCGCAAGGTCCTGAGTTCGATCCCTGGTAACCACATATAATGCTGGGCGTGGAGACACGCCCACCAACAATCAACACCACATACCACAATGCCGGACATGGTGGCTCATGCCTGTAATCCCAGCACTCGGGAGGTTGAGACAGGAGGATTGCTGAGTTCGCACGAGACCCTATCTCAAAAAGTAAAAAAAAAAAAGGCCAACTGTATGTTTGTAAAAAAATTTTTTTACATTTCTTTTGTATGTACCACAGCTACCAAACAGGTTTTCTTTTTCCTTTTTCCACCCACAGTGCTTCCATACCTCTAGTCCAGAACTTTACATTACATATGGGACACATGATGTTTCCATGGGACAGCACTGGGAACCTGCTGATCATGAACCCATGGGGTGAAGAAAAACCTGAAAACATTCTCAAGCTAGAGACTGATATATTTTATTATTAGGATTTTTTTTTTTTTTGAGACAGGGTCTCCTTTGTAGTTCAGGCTGGCTCTGAGCTCACTATGTAGCCCAGGCAAGCCTCGAACTCAGCAATCCTCCTGCCTCTGCCTCCTGAGTGCTGGGATTACAGGTGTGAGCCACCACGCCCAGCACTGTGGTATGTGGTATTGATTGCTGGTGGGCGTGAGTCACCATGCCCAACATTGTATGTGGTTATGGGGATTGAACTCAGGACCTTGCGTTTGCGAGGCAGGCGCCGGAACCACTGAGCTAAATCTCCGGCCTGAGACTGATACATTTTAAATCCAGAGATTTTGACTCAAGAAGGAGCTACCACATAAGACAACTATACAATGTTGTATATCAAAATTGTTGTTAAAGAAAAATCCTTTGGAACCAGAAACTTAAGTGTTCCAACAGAGCAGCAGTAGAAAAAAAAGACTTAACAAGGGTCATCCTGACCTGTCCTCGAAAGACTCATTTTTCTCCACTGCATGGCCCACCACTGTCAGGCTCTGAAGAGGAAAGAGAAATGGCACAAACACCCTCCCCACCCATCCTCAGGTAACCTTCCCATCCTTAGGCTGCATCTTTCACCTCTTGCTTCAGGTCTGTAAACAGGCCTGGCTCCCATCTTCTTGGAGGCAGGCCAGTAACCCCTTATCATTACTGGAGGTCTGTGACGGGACACTGACCCTTACATTCTGTCCTGAGGTTCCAGAACTTCCTCCAGCCTTCCCCTCAGCACAGCCCTCTCCATCTCAATGTTCTGGGGTAGAAAACAAGAATCACCGCCTTGACCTTGTGGGTCACAGACTTTCTAACTGCCATCAGTGACACAGAATTCCAAGGATTCTACTGGACAGATCATCGTCCCAAGAAAGAGTCCAGAGGGTAGCACCAGGGGCTGGTGATAACTTGTCTCATTCTGGGTGGTCACAGCAAACCTAGAGCCTGCCATCCAGCTGAACGGATGGTATGCTTTAGTGAAAAGTTTACTAAAATGAGAAAACTAGCCTCCTCTGCCTTCTGCAACTTACACATCCTCACCAATTGCCCTGTCCACTCTCAGGCCCTCAAGGACTACATACCTTCCTTCCTTCAATCAGGAAATCTTTCCCCTTTGATGTATCTCAGGAACTTCCCTCAGAAAACCTCCCACTGGCTCTTCTTAACAGGCTAACCAGCTCCCTCTCACCGTGGTACTGGGGGTTAAACTCAGGGTTTCACACTGAGCTATATACCCACCCCTATTTTTTTATTTATTTAGAGATAGGCTCTCAGTAAATTCTCAGGCTGGGCTCCAACTTTCCATCCTTCTGCCTCAGTCCTCCAAAGTGCTGGGGTTGCCTGAACCCAGAGAGCTTTCTGTTCCCAGCCCCACATCTCCATAAGAATCTCAGCTTAGCAGTAGTAGGCCCTTAATGTCCAGCGCCAGGCCCTTAGTAAATAATGAATAAATGAATCCATACACCCATGAGTAATGAATAAAGAGGACAAAGAGAACGAATGAACAGGATTAAAGGTTGTTTCAAACAGAGATACTGTATAGCAACTGATAGGGTGGCAGCCAGGCGTGGTGACACATGCCTGTAATCCCAGCACTTGGTACAATGAAAAGCAGGAGGATTACCACAAATTCAAGGTCAGTTTGGGCTATATAGTGTGTCTCAAAAAAGAAGCTGATAAAAAAGTGAATGAAGGGGCCAGAGATTTAGCTCAGTGGTTCCGGCACCTGCCTCGCAAGCACAAGGTCCTGAGTTTGATCCTGGTAACAACATACAACAATGCTGGGCATGGTGACTCACATCCACCAGCAATCAGTACCACATACCACAGTGCAGGGCGTGGTGGCTCATGCCTGTAATCCCAGCACTCGGGAGGCAGAGTCAGGAGGATTGCTGAGTTCGAGGCTTGCTGGGTGACATAGTGAGCTCAGGGCCAGACTCAGGGCAAGACCCTGTCTCAAAAAAAATAAAAAATAAAAAAGTGAATGAAGAATCTAAAAATAGCCTTGATAGGGAAAATGGAGAATGCAGGAGTTGGGAGCTTAAGGAGATGCTGACAAAGGTAAACTCTCCACCCTATGACCCTGCTGAGGGCCTAGCCATGTTCCCAGACCCAGGCTCATCCTCCCCTCCCAGCACGATGCTTTCAAGAAGGAAAAGCTGCGCAGCAGAGCTCTATCCTGCCTGCAGAAGTGGGGTGGGAGTATGGAGCCTCACGGTTCCCACAGTCCACACAGCATGTTCCTTCTTCACACCTGCACATATTTAGTCGCTCTCATACTCCTCAAAGTCTCACATGCAAAATCCCAGATTTACATAATCTGAGGCACACAATCTCAGAGGCAGTTTCTGAAACTATGTGACTCTCATCCCCCAGACATGCACAATTCTCCACACTCACATAATCTCAGAGACAAACATCCACGCACACACCCCAAGACGCCCCACCCTTTGACACGTTCAGTCTAGGGTTCGAACGCATGCTCAAACACTTGCGCGCTCCCTCGCTTGCACACTAGCCACAGCTTGGCACCAGTCGCGCCGCCCGTTGCCTGGTAACTGGGAGCCCCGCCCATCAGGCTTTGGAGGCGGTACCCACCAGCTCTCCACAATTTTCCCCTTCCCTTTCCGGCTTCCGCCCCCACCCAAGGCTATCAGTACCTTTCTATAGTTGATATTTCCCAGGCCTCCGCAGCATTCAGGGCTCGACGCGGTGCTGCTCATCCTTTCAGCATCCTGGTCCCCAATTCCTTTCGCCGGCGGGCCCCTCAGGAGGGACAGCACGCGGACCTCGCGCAGCTCCTCACTCCTGGATTCGGCCCCATCGCGCTGGGGTACCGCTGCCAGCCGGGGTGCTTTCCCTGCGACCCCGAGTCTTTTGGGCTTCTGGGAAATGTAGTTCCCAATTTACTTTTCGATAGGCCTTCCCGGCTTATCAGTGAACCGAGAACTACAAGTCCCAGGTTCGGTCGCGGCAGAGGCTCCAGGTTTTGAGATAGGGAGTAGTGTCCCTCTGATCTCCGGGCTCCCGCTCTTTGCCTTCTTTGGTAGGCAGTGGGGCACTAGAAACCAGCTGCTCTGGGCCGTAGGTATAAGTAACTTCTCACGTAGCTCTTTGTCCCTCATCCCCACGTCATGCCGCATTCTCCGACTTTAGCGAGCCCGTGACTTCTCTGAGGTTGGCTTTTACCCGGAGGTGGTGCAGGCTGCAAATTAGCTGCTCCTCCGGACGCTGCCTCTTCTTCCCCCATGGCCCCCTGGATCTTTTGCCTCTGTCGAAAGGTCTGTCCACTCCTCCGTTTCTTCATTCACTCTCAAGTGTACTGAATGTATCTGTGTGCTAATACTTTGGAGAACAACACAACATCCCTGTCATTATCTCCAAACGAAATTAAAAAACAAAGCATCATTATGTAGATAAGTAATTTTAAAATCCACGAAACTCAAGAACTTAGTAGCATTCCATGTTGACTGAGGAAGTTGACTGAGGAAGTTTACTCTGGGTCCAAAGCCCTAGTTCACTCCCTGTTATCTGTTATCTCCCTGTTAGCCTGTGAGCAGAACACAGGCTGCACACCTGTAATCCTGGCACCTGGGAAACTGAGGCAGGAGGATCACCACAAATTCGAGGAGGCCAGTCTGGACTACAGTGAATTCAAGGCCAGCCTGAACTGCATAGTGAAACACTCAAAAAACAAAAACAAAAATTCTTATTAATGTGGCTGATCACCCAACTCCATCTCAGGGGCTTTTCCTAACTGGCCACATATAAGCTAACTAACCTCTTATGTAACTATGCCTGTCTTGGGTCGTAGAAACCCCTTTTGTAGCTAAGGACTAGATACATGGAGAAACAGAATCAGAGATTCCAAGATTTGCTCAGTTCCAACCGGCAGGAAACCAGGGAGGACTTCTACAGTCTCATCTTCTGATTCCAACTGACCCACCATCAATCACCTTTGCTGATCGAGCCTACACTGAGCATCTGCTGAGCAGCCACTGTGCACTCAGTTCTGAGGTGACTGCTTTACAAATAGTCAACCTTCCAGCATCACTTGGTGGGGCAGACAGACCAAGAGGACAAGGAAGGACAATGCATAAAGCATAACTCTGATTCCTTTTTCTCAAAATTAAAAGGGAAATTCTATGTTTTTGCCTCATATGTTTTAACTCTCTGTTGTAAATACATGTATATACATACTAAATTTTTTATGTCCAAAAATAATTAAAAGAGAAATATGTTGGTAAAACTCATCACACTGCAACTGCCCCGTGACAGTATTTAATAACCACTGGGCACCTACAGGACTGGGTACACAGAGCTGGAGGGCTGGTTCTCTAAAAGACTAGTTACAAACATCAGGAACTGTATCCTGCTCAGGATCTCAAGAAGAGCCTGCTGAGGTACAGTCCATTTCTGGAGAACCTCCAGAAAACATCTTTCTTAACCTTATCACATGTCCATGGAGGCCCCAGTCTCCTGACCCACCTGGAAATTGTTTGTTTGAAACCACAAAAAAGAATTTATGTTTGCCTTATCTGGAAGTAAAGGAAGGTAAACATTTAGAGGTCTCCTCAAGACTGATGCAGGGGCTGGAGATGTAGCTCATTGGCACAGCACCTGCCTGGCACGCATGAGGCCCTGAGTTTGATTCCTGGTACCAGAAAAAGAAAAGGCTTGCAATTCATGTGGCTCCACTCCCAGTATTAAAAAGCTCCACCCTCATTAAAAAGCAAACACCTCTCCTGGAAGCCAGACTTGCAGTTTGAAATGTGGTTGGAGTTATTCAATAAAAAAACTGGTGCAGATACTTTCAGGCAGAAGTCCTTCCCTGGGTCCTCTGGATTTCTTTTCACCCCAGAACAGGAGTTTGCTATGTAGTTCCAGCTAACCTTGAACTCACTATGTAGCCTAGACTGGTCTCACACTTGGAGCAATCCTCCTGTCTCAACCTCCTTAGTGCTGAGATTACAGCGTGCACCACCACAACTGGCTGTCTGGACCCTCTGAAGACTTGCAGAGCAATCAGTCAGATCAGGTTCCCTCACTGGACTGTTTCTGCCCCACCCTCCCTGGCAAATAGAAAAGCTATGTCTGCTTACATGTCCCATGTAGTGGGAGGCTTACAAGCTCAGCAGTGGCCTTCTCCACTCTTGAGCAGTGATATTTATCCCTAAAAGCTTACTTACCCAGTCACCTTTCCTGAGCTTTAACAAACAGATCTCCTCTCTCCCCTTGGGATTATCTCTCTGCCCCTTGGTAGCTCTTCAGGAAGAAGCCATTTATTAGAGAACAACTCCCCAGTCTGCTCAGGACATAGCTCCTCTCCCACCAGTGGTTGCCTTCACTGCCACGCTGCCCCTGCACACTGGGTTTAGCTGCCTATGCTCTCAGCAGGGACTAAAAAGGACTTTTATTGCTACTGTTAACATTTGCTGATTGGGTGATTTGGGGTAAAACTCAAAGCTTTCCCTACTCAGAACCTATTCTCTACCGATTAAAAAAAAAGGTATCCTAATGTCTCCCAAATGTACCTGCCCAGAGCCAGAGGGCAGATTCAACAGGAGCCAGGCTGGGAGCTGGGCAGGACAGAGGTGAGCTCCCCTCCTACTTTCTTCTTCCATAGACTTAGGAAGAAGCCCCCTTTTTGGTATCTTCCTATATGCTGACGGCAGGGTAAGGAGTGAGGTCACCTGAGTCCCATTTCCATTGTGCCAGCCGGCACGGGGAACCTCAGCATCACATGCACAAAATCCTGCTTCCTGTTGGCTCTGTGCAACTCCTAGAACAGCCAGGCACATACTCAAGGGCACTTTCAGATTCTGTTCCCTGTACCCAGGATGCTCTTCCTGACATGTCCTCCTGGCTCCTTCCTTCACTGCTCAGCATTTGGTTCAGTGTCACCTTACCCTGTTGAATGTGCTGGCCCCCTACACCTTCCATTCCTCTCCCTAATTTTATTTCTCCCAACAACCCTTATTGCCATTTATTTATTAATTTGCTTTGTGTAGCACCAGTCTGCCGCCCCACACACACACACCTAGAAGGTGAGCTTTACAAGAGCAGGACTTTTTATGTGTGTATACAGCTCTCTCCCAGCCACATGGATCAGTGCCTGGCAAAAACAGGCACTAAATAAACAAAAGTTGAATGACTTTGGGCGAGTCACTTTTCTGGGCCTCGGTGACATGTCTGAGGAATGGGGAGCAGATGGAGTCTGCCACCCACACAGGAGATCAAACCCACTTCTTTTTTTCATATATTTGAAACAGGGGCTCATTATGCAGTTCAGGCTGGTCTTGAACTCACAGCAGTCCTCCTGAGTCAGCATCCCAAATGCTGGGATTACAGGTGTGTACCACCACACCTGTCTCAAACCCACTTCTTTTTTTTTCTTTTTTTTGAAGTTATTTATTCATTCATTCATTCAAACCCACTTCTTGCAGTTTAAGCCCGTGCCCACAATTTCTTGGCTGTGTGACCTGGGGGAAATGACTTGTTCCATCTAACTCTCAAAGTAAAAGAGAAAAATCTTGGCCATGAGGGCTTGCAGAATGTATTTCCTGATCTCTGCACCTTCAGGCTCTCTGTGTTCTTCAAGCCTCACAGCAGCCTTGGTCAGTAGAGGAGGAAACTGACTGCATGGAAGGGACTCGTCCAGCCTCACAGCCGCCTGAGTGGCAGGGCTGAACACACAGACTCGGCCCTGCCTCCCTAGGACTGGATCTGATCCTGGGAGCTCTTATTAGGTGCTCAAAACCCTTCTTGTTTCTACCACTTCTCTGCTTCCTTTCATTGCATTCACCCCCAAGGTCAAGTTACAGCCCCGTCTCCTCTGAGAAACCTGACAGATCCTCTAAGGATGAAGGCAAAACGTGATTCCTCTCCACCCCTGGCATTTCCAGCTCCTTTCGCTCTCTGAGCCACCACCCTCCAGCCATGCAGCCCTGGGCTCCATCCCTTCCAGCCACGAGTCCTTTGTACTTCCCATTGCCTCAGCCAGACACACACTTCCCTTCTCTTTTCAGAGAGCAAGTGAACCACGGAGCTCTTGATCGTGCCTGGCATTCGTCTGTTTGGAACTCATTAAACAGTGGCTGAACAAATGAATGAATAAGTTCAAAGCTGAATTTAGTTCAGTGACATTCCCCTTTAAAAATGAAGGTGGTGCTAGACATAATGACACTTACCTGTAATCCCAGTACATGGGGAGACTGAGTACCACCTGGGCAATTTTAGTGAGACTCCATCTCAAAATACAAAAGGACTGGGAATGTAGGTGATAGAGCACACCCCTGGGTACAATTCCCTAGTAATACACACAAAAATGCTGACATTGCCATCAGTTTGAGGCCAGCCTGGACTACATAGTGACTTCAAGATCGCTTGCTACACAGCAAGTCTTTAAAAACTAAAAAAAGGGCCCGGCATGGTGGCTCAAGCCTGTAATCCCAGCACTCGGGAGGCAGAGGCAGGAGGATTGCTGAGTTCGAGGCTTGCCTGGGCTACATAGTGAGCTCAGAGCCAGCCTGAACTACAAAGCAAGACCCTGTCTCAAAAAAAAAAAAATTTAAAAAAGGGCCAGGGATTTAGCTCAAGTGGTACCACGCCTACCTTGGAAGCACAAGGGCCTGAGTTTGATCCCCAGTACCACCTAAGTAAATAAATAAATTTTTTAAAAACATGGGCCGGAAATTTAGCTCAGTGGTTCCAGTACTTGCCTAGCAAGTGCAAGGTTCCTGGTTCCATCCCAGTAATCACATACAATACCAGGCATGATAACTCATGCCCACCAACAATCTGTACCACATACCACAATGCTGGGTGTGGTGGCTCACGCCTGTAATCCAAGTATTTGGGAGGCAGAGGCAGGAACTTTGCTGAGTTCAAGGTTTGCCTGGGCTACATAGTGAGCTCAGGGCCAGTCTGAACTACAAAGTAAGACCCTGTCTCAAAAAAACTAAAAAAACAAAATGTTGTGTGTCTGTGTTCTTAGCTACTTAAGAGAGGGAAGAGGGAGGATACCTTTAACCTCAGGAGTTTGGGGCCCACCTGGGCAATAGCTAGACCCCATTTTTTAAAAAAATGTACACTGGGTATAGTGGCACATACCTATAATCCCAGCACTCAGGAGGTTGAAACAAAAAGTTTGCTCCAAATTCAAGGGCAGCCTGGGCTACATAGTGAGTTGAATACCATCCTGAACTACAAAGCAAGACCCAGTCTCAAAAAAACAACAAAAACCCAGTGAGTCTAAGGCTAGCCTGAATTACATAACAAGAACCAGTCTCAAAAACAAAACAAAGCAAAACAAAGGGCCAGGAATTTAACTCAAGTGGAACCCCAACTACCTTGGAAGCACAGGGCCTGAGTTCGCTCCCCAGTATCACAGAAAAAAAAGAAAGAAAGAAAAAAAATGTAGGCAAGGTAAAGATATTTTCAAGCAAACAAAGTCTAAGAACAGGCTTAACCAGAAGAGAAAGACCATGTGAGTTCCTTCAGGGAACAGGAAATGATACCATTTAGAAACCACAAGCACAAAAAGGAATGAGAAGCCCAGAGAAAGTACCTATGTCAGTCAGTAAGTTCAAAGGAATAGTAGATATTTGTAACAATACAATTTTTTTGTGGACTTTGAAGTATTTTATTCTGGTAATAAGAAAAGGTAGGAAAAGCCAGTAACATTGGAAGCAATTTGAACAATGCTGTTGACACCTACAAGCTCCCGCCCACAACTGCAGGCTGTACTTTTGTTTTGAGTCCACCTGGATCATTTGCTAAAGCAGACCCTGTACTGGGTGGGGCACATAGTTAATCTGAACAGATTGTCCAGGGGTGAAATCATGTGGGTTTTGTTGTTTTTTTTGAGACAGTGTTTCACTTTGTAGTTCAGGCTGGCCCTGAGCTCACTATGTAGCTCAGGCAAGCTTCCAACTCAGCAATCCTCCTGCCTCTACCTCCTGAGTGCTGGGATTACAGGTGTGAGCCACCACACCTAGCAGTGTGATCTGTAGTACTGATTGCTGGTGAGCATGAGTCAACATGCCTGGTATTGTTGTATGTGGTTACTGGGGACTGAACCAGGGACCTTGCACTTACTAGGCAGGTGCTAGAACCACTGAGATAAATCTCCAGCCCAGTTTACTCTCTTAAACTGTGGAATTAAACCAGAAAACAAGAAGGTAATTAGAAGTGTGTGTGTGTGTGTGTGTGTGTGTGTGTGTGTTACTGGAGATTGAACCCAAGACTTTACCCTAAACTACTTCATCCCCAGCTCTTTTGAAATATTTTTATTTTGAGTCTGTCTACCTAAGTCACTAAATTGAATGCCAATAGATAGATAAATAGGTAGGTAGGTAGATAGATGAGAGAGAGAGAGAGAGAGAGAGAGAGAGAGAGAGAAAGATAGATGGTGGATGGATGGATGCCAAGCATTTGATATACATCATTCCATTTATAACTTCCCACTATATGTTTTACAGAACAGAAAATTATTAAGCAGCAGCTAGAAAGCATCGGGGCTGGGACTCCAGTCTCAATCAGCAGAACCCTGCATCTTAGCCTGTTCACCTCTGTGCCTGCGTGGCCACATACTGGCCATCTCCCAAGTTTCTGGGCTAAGATCAGATGATTAGATTCTTGGTTAATGAAATATTCACTGCCCCACATTCTCTGTCCCTGTAGGCAGCACGTTCTGACCATCTCACTTGCCTTAGCTCGTGGAAAGAGAACAAACAGGACACATGCTGAAGCCTTAGGTGGGTTCGTGCCATGTTGTGTAGTTTCCATGCTCCTGTGACCTGCCTTAAGAGGTGCAAGGACAAGTATAGAGCCACCCAGTGCAAACAAAATTGGCCAGTCCACCTCTAATACAGACCCAGCTGCACAAATGTTGTCAGCCACTGGGTCTGGGGCCTTTGTTACATAGCAGCATTGCAGTGATATCTGATAGATACAGCTGCTCCAAATTTTAGGTCCAGTGACCACTTATTAATTATGCAAGCTTGGGCAGGTTATTTCATGTCAGCAGATCTTTGTTCCCCGTGTATAATGGTACAATAATAATTGATTTTATAGGCCCCTTGTGGGGATCAAGTGCCTAGCCTGGAGTATATTTTGGTAAATGTTAGTTATTCATCTACTATCACCACTTCAGCTACTGTTATCAGTGTCTGTGACCCTCAGGATCCAGTAGGAAGCCTGCACCTTCATTCATTGATTCTGACAGTCTGAGGTCAGTGCATGGAAGGGAGACTGGGGTGTAGCTCAGAAGACAGACAGCTCTTGCCTAGCATTCTCCAAACTTGGGTTCTATCCCTAGCACTGCAAAAACATAAAACAGAACCCCCCCTCCCCCCAAAAAAACAACCCTGAATGGGAGGGGAGCTCTGCCTAGTCCCGGAGTTCCTCCCTGGCCTGATTCAGGCTGGCCCCCACCCTCACTCAGTGAGCGTCTGGGAAGTGTGCTTGAGCCCCAGACGGCCAAGTACCTCATGGGGAGGCTGGGCCAGGTCAAAGTGATCCACTGGCCACTGGAAACTGAAAGCTACCCCTGGCCCCTGGTGGGACTCACCGTCCTTCCGTTCAGGATTTATGTAATCAACACTTTAACAATCGAGCCCAGCCCCTGAGCGTGAGGATGTGAGGCGTGTTTGGGACTGTGCTTCAGTGTATAGGGAATGTGAGTCTTTCAGCGTGTGTGTGTGTGTCTTTGGACTATGAGTTTCCATATGTGTTTCAGCATGTGTCTGTTTTGGAGTATGTTTCAGGGTGAGTCCCTTTTCACACTTGTTGGTGCATGAATTTGTTCTTCAGTGTCTGTGTGAATGAATGTGACAGTTTCTGTGTCATATACGTGTGTGTGTGCATATGCGTGTGTTTGTGTGTGTGTGTGTGTGTGTGTGCCCGAGTATGTTTCAGCACTGTCTGGATGTGGGTGGCTACATGTCTGTGTGTGACTGTGCCTGTGTGTTGGATGCCTCAGTACTGCTGTCCAGGGACTGCTGGGAGCTGAATTCACAGCTGCATCCCCTGACATCCACTGGGGCTGACACACTGAGTCTATCCCAGCTCTACCACCTGCCCAGTGAAGACCAGGGAAGCCCCCACACAGGACCCCGTATTTCCCTTGGAGCTGTTTTGAGGGTTAAAGGCAGTGTGCCCTTGCTTTGTGCTTGGGCATGTGGCCTGTGCTGACCCTAGCAGAAGTATAATCCCCTCTCAGGAGGAACAAGAGGGAGGTGCAGGCCAGTGATGAATGGGGGTCGGTGCTCTGCTTCCTGTCCTTTAGGGGCACCACCTATGTTTTGTTCTGTTCTGTTTTTTTTGTTTTTTGGTGGTACCAGGTATCAAACTCGGGCCCTTGTGCTTCCAAGGTAGGTGCAGTATCACTTGGGCTAAATCCGCAGCCACTGTTCTGTTCTGTTCTGGGTGTTTTTGTTTTTTATTTTGTTGTTGTTGTTGTTGTTATTGTTGTTTGAGACAAGGTCTCGCTTTGTAGATCAGGCTGGCCCTGAGCTCACTATGTAGCCCAGGCAAGCCTCAAACTCAGCAATCCTCCTGCCTCTGCCTCCCAAGTGCTGGGATTACAGGCTTGAGCCACCAAGCCCAGAATTTGTGGTATGTGGTACTGATTGCCCAGTATTGTTGTTTGTGATTACCTGGATCAAACCAGGGACCTTGAGCTTGCTAGGCAGGCACCGGAACCACTGAGCTAAATCTCCAGCCCTGTTCTGTTCTTTTAACTGCTGTATTAGACCTAATTTTTAGAGCACTTTTAAGTTACAGAAAAATTTTAATATAAAATACAGAGAATATACCTTAAATTTTTTACTGAGAGCTCGTAGCTCTGTGATAAAGTACATCCTCAGCACCAAATAATAATAAGGTAAAATTCACATAACATAAAAGTCACCATTTAGGAGACACCGGGAGGACACACTAATAAGTGAAATAAATAGAACACAGATATGCAAATACTGGATCTTTTCTTTGATATAAGCACCTGTAGAGGTAAAGGAGCTCTAGAATGTATGATAGTTTTTGTAGAATGGGAAATATCCAAAAGGAGTTTGGTGTGGGAACGTAATGAGGGGAAGGAATAAATATGATTCTGAAAAAAAATAAAAGTATGTATATAGGGGGTGGGGAGGGGATGGGTGGGCAGGGATGTGGGTAAAAATGAGAATTGACCTGTGTCACATATTGGTACAAATTCCCCAATGTTGTGTGTGATTGTGAGCTGTGTATATAATGTACCAATAAAGTTTACTGGAAATGAAAAAAAAGTCACTAGTTAATCTTTTAAATTTGCCAGGTATGGTGGTGCATGCCTACAATCCCAGCACTCAGGAGCCCAAGGCAGGAAGATTGCTGTGAGTTTGAGGCCAGCCTGGGCTACCTAGTGCATTCAAGGCCAGCCTGAACCACATAGAGAAATCCTGACTCAAACAGTCAAACAACCCTATGGAAATACTATATCTTACTTAATTTGTGTTACTCCCAGGCCAGAAACTTTGCCAGCTAGCATGAACTAATTTTATCTGAGGTTTTGATGCTTGCTTGAACCATTAAGACTTGTTTCTACAGAACTGTTTATAAACTAAGTCAGTTATAAGCTACTCTAAGTTTTGTATATGCAGGCCCCTCCTGGCACAGTCATGACAAGTCCTTGCCTTCAGGTCAAATTTGAAGCAGATCATTCACTTCATCTCACAGCTATTATTAGGGAGGGGAGGGTGGGGAAGGGGCTGGGCAGTGGCACCTGACAAGGGCCACCACAGGCCCTTCAGCAAGCCCTGGACTAGCAGGACAGATCATAGCTGGTGTGCTCCTGTAATCCCAGAGCTCAGGAGCTGAGGCAACAGGATTGTTTTGAGTTCAAGGCCAGTCTGGGCTACATAGTGAGTTCGAGACCAGCCTGAAGTACATAGTAAGACCTTGTCTCAAAAAAAAGAAAAGAAAAGAACTTCCATTCACCATCCACCACAACCCTGTTCCTGGAGGCAGCTGTTGCCCCTCCTTTCTGCCCCACCACTGTGCACTTGCCTGCTCTGAACACTGCCTGTAAGTGGATATATACAACATGAAGGCTGTACTGTGTGGCTTCTCCCACTCAACATCCTCTTTTCAAGGATCATTCACATTACAGGTGAACCAGGACTTTGTTTGCAGTACTGGAATTGAACACAGGTCCTTTGCACTGAACCATATCCCTAGCTCTTTTTATTCTTTCTTTATTTTGGTTTTTTGAGAAAAGTCTCATAGTTCAGGCTGGCCTAGAACTCACTATATATCCCAGGCTGGCCTCGAACTCCTGATAATCTGCCTGCCTCGATCTCCCAAAGTGCTGGGATTACAGGTCTGTGCCATTAGACCCAGCCGGCTGATTCCAACCATCCTCCCTAGTGTGAAGCATATCTCACTGTGGTTTTCACTAGCACTTCCCTGTGGCTGATGAAATGAGAGGCCTTCCTTACACTGTCAGCTACCTGTATGCTTTGGAGAGATGTATGTTCAGATGCCTGGTCCATTTTTAGCTGAGTTATTTGTCTTTTCATTATTGGGTTCAGAGCTGAAGGCAACTCCAAGTCCTTTAAAATTGATTATCAGGCCAGGTGTAGGCGCTTTCTCTGTAGGATGGAACGGCTCAAAATAAAAATAAAAAGGACTGGAAATATAGCTCAGTGTGAGGCCTTGAGTTTGAAATTAGAAAAAAAAAAAAGCAGAACCTATCAGAACCTATCAGACCTCACAGCTTCTCAGGGTCACCTCTTGTCACCTGAGGAGATCCGGGTTTGCTTTTCATCCCTCAGACCTGCCCCCACACCCTTCCCTAGGGAAAACTGACCTTTCCATCCCCTATGGAATTACTTCTGTGCAATCCAAGGCCTTTCCTTCACCAAATAAAAGGCTTTTTAAGTGTTTTTCCTGACAAGAGCTGCTTTTCCCCAAACCCTGCTGCTTCCCTCACATGCATATAGATATAGCCATAGCCAGCTGTTAAAAAAAAAAAAAAAAAAAGCAGAAAACCTGACATATGTTTTCTTCTAGTCACCACATGCAAATGACTCCTTATCTTCCATTTTCTGGTCCTGTTTCCCCCTCATTCTGTGTGCTCCATCCGCCTGCCCAGTCCTCTCAGACAAGGTCTCCCAGGCACTGGCCCAGCCTCTGCCTCCTCTCCCCGTCCTTGTCCAGGAGCCAGCCTCACCCCCAACCCAGGTCCTCCTCATCCAAACCAAGCACACGGGAGGGCAC
>PVIC010033872.1:0-19905 GCA_004025085.1 Thryonomys swinderianus | reverse complement strand
TCATCCCCCCAAATTTAAAGACCCAATTCAGAAATGGGCATCTTAAATGAACCAACACTTTTCAGAGGAAGAAGTAAAAGCAGCTAAGAAATATATGAAGAAATGTTCAACATCTGCTGAACATCACTAGTCATGTGAGAGATGCAGATGAAAACAACACTGAGATTCCATCTCACTCCACAAAGAATGGCTGGTATTTCAAAATTAACAAGCAACAAATGCTGGCAACGCTGTGGGGAGAAAGGAACTCTTCTCCACTGTTGCTGGGAATGTAGACTGCTGCAACCACTATGGAGATCAGTGTGGAGATTTCTCAAGAATCTTGGATTAGAGATTCCATTTGACCTGCTATTCCCTTGCTAGGGAACATGAAAGAATTAAAAGATTCATATCACAGCAACATATGTGCTCCCATGCCCATAGCAGCTCAGTTTGTGATAGCTAAATCTTGGAAACAACCCAAATGCCCATCAACTGGAGACTAGTAAAGATGTAGTTTTTCAACCTACTTTTTAAAACTGTAGGATAAGATCACTGCTTTTTACTTACAAAAAATCTTTGATTTACAGTATCCTTGAAAAATTTTGGATGTGATGGTGCTGGGAAGAAATCCCCACCTTAACCAAAGAAATGTTGACATGGGTAACTTCAATTCGGTCTTAAAAATTTTGTCCCTCTAGTACATTATTTCAAGTCCATGCAGATTATATTCCTCATGAACATGTAGGTAACACATCTTTTTTTTTTTTTTGAGACAGGGTCTCGCTTTGTAGTTCAGGCTGGCTCTGAGCTCACTATGTAGCCCAGGCAAGCCTCAAACTCAGCAATCCTCCTGTCTCTGCCTCCTGAGTGCTGGGATTACAGGTGTGAGCCACCACGCGCAGCACTGTGGCATGTGGTATTGATTGCTGGTGGGCGTGAGTCTCCACGCCCAGCATTGTATGTGGTTACCGGGGATCGAACTCAGGATCTTGCGCTTGTGAGGCAGGCGCCAGAACCACTGAGCTAATCCTCCGGCCCCAAGGTAACACATCTTAATTCTTATTTTCATCCCCTTCCCTACACTTCCCTCCCCTCTCCAATTTTTGTTTGCTGGCACTAGAATTTTAAATCTAGGCAGTCTTAACTTGGCACCATGTACAAGAAGAATACAATGTTGTATTTTTAAATGTATGATTTTTTAAGTTATCAAGCAAAAGCAATACAAATTATAAATCTTTAAATATCTCTAAGAGTAGGATGTAAGATTTTTCAAATGCATCTTATTTAAAACAAATATTTATAATTTCATAAGTATGGGAGATGTTTGTGTTGATTTTTTCCACTCATTTTAGAGTGTCAGGATAATTTCAACTTATAATATTAATGGTCACTTATTTATAAAAAAGATTTCAACTACAACGAATATGCAACTTAAATGACTGTGTCTCAAAAAGCAGCTGAATTTTATCCTATAAATTATGAATGGATGCATAACCACTGCCATGGTTCATGGTCATTTAAAAAGGACAAACGCAAGCACTAGAGGAAAAGATTGCTTTGAGAATGAAATATTGTAGTAATTTGTGTGTTCTAGCCAAATGAATAATTTCCAGGTGTCCTTTCTATTTCACAGTATGATATTGAGAATATTACTAAAATCTGTTGTCTCCCCTCATGTCTACCTTAAAATAAATCCTGTTAGCAATTTGCTGAAAAGTTGCAAGGGACCTTGTATGCCAAAATTGTAGTGAGGGGTTTCCCCGCAGAAAAGTCACACTCAGGCCCACAAAAAGAATGGAAATCTAATATGACAGCATGCTTCACCATTTATAAGTTTCTGAGACTATTTGTGTTTAATTTTTTTACTCCTACCCTCTACTCTCAAGAGATGAGAAACATATATTGTACATACTCTATAGGAAGAATCTATTTTTCTTTAAATGAAAATTGATTTTACAATATGCTAATAATAGATTATTTATAATGAGCATCTATCATTAGTCCTTGAGCACCATAAGGAGAAGAACTATATGAATCTATTGATTATCATGTATACACTTGACACAAGTGAGAAACTCAAAGTAGTTAATAAATAACACAGGGCAGTCAAGGAAAATGTTTGGCTTCCTAATGATTATTAGACAGATGAACGGAGCTAAGCACGATTTTGAAGGTCTTCACTTTCCTAAGTGAAAGTCAGAGGGACACGGGAGAGAAATAATCTTAGGATGCTGGTTTGTCAGGCTTGGAATTCAGTGTCCTCAGACTCAAGGAGGAAAACAAATGTTAAACAGAGAAAAAGTAGGGAAGCCCAGGGGCATGAGGCTCGGCTGCTAAAATCAAAGATCTTTCCTAGTGTAAGGATGATAAGAGAACCTAAAGAATCTATGTCTGTCTATCTATCTATCTATCTATCTATCTATCTATCTATCTATCTATCTATCTATCTATCTATCTATCTTCTATCTATTCATCTTCTATCTGTCTGTCTGTCTCTCTATTTCTGGACAGCTACATTTCACAGATCCAGGCTGGATTTTCTAAATGCTTAAAAATTTAACACCTTACCAAAAATGCCATCTCTCTGTCCAGTCCTATATCAATTAACCCCTTGTTCACACAAAACACATATCCTCTCCTTAACTACACTAAAAATTCAGATTGCCATTGACCTTTTTATTCTAAAAACACTCTGGAGTAGAATTAGGCAGCTTCCTGCCAGTTTCTCTGGCTGCTGTACTCTTTGAAATATAATAACTTGCTATAAGTCCTTTTCTTTTCACATAAGAGCTATGAAGGGAGCTTCTAAGCAGCCCTCACTAGCGCACACCTTTCTTCAAGGCTTGGACACCACTTCATCCTAATTGGTATTGTTTCTTTTCATGGTTGGCACTGTTTCTGGCTTCCTGCCTTGCGTGGATCATGTGAAAAGTAGATGTAAGAAGAGGGCTTTAAACTGTTTGAGTAAAAGAGAGACAGGTAGCAAACCTAAGACACAAAATTAATTAGAAACTAATTTTGAAAGAGCATATCACTTGCTGACTTTATTAACACCTTCAAAGTAGTTTGGGAGATGGTAAAATTCCCTTTGAATAGCAAAGTAAAACAACAAATATAAAGTCAATTCTAATAATTATTTTCACTTAAAAGTAGCCCTTATTTTAAGAGAAAGGGAGACGCAGACCAAAGAGTAAGGAGAGTAATCTTCCAATTATGTTTATTGCAGGGAGATGAGTCTGGATGATGTGATAGGGATCAATAGATACGCATCTCTTTGTTCAGGAATTTTTGCATTAACCCCAAGTCTCAGGCACATGTAAGAAGAGGATGGTCTGCCTTGCACCTCGATTCCACTTTCCAGCCAGCCAGCAGGTTTTCCTTCATTTATTAGAACAGAAAGAAAGCAAGCCAGTCCCAGGGTGCCCGAGATGAAAGGCATTTATAAACCTTTTGGGAACATATACAGAAACCTTCCTTTGCCTTCTTTGGCCCATGTCTTATTTATTTTTTCCATGACAGCTCTTTCAAATGAACTTATTCTTTTGGTTTGGGAGACAGAGAGACTTGTTAGCTATAAAAGACTAACAAAAGTTGGAGTAAAGATAATTTTTCATTGCCAACACCATGAACGCTATATCATTTGAAAGTACAAATGTCAAAAGATTTATAGAGGTTAGCCCTTTTATAAATCAAAAGTCCAAAATAAAATTATCCATTTTTAAATGTGTAAAGAGTACAGATCATAAAAATATATTATTGCTTACACTGACAGAGACGTTCTAAAGAAACACATGATCTGAAAATATTCACAACTCTTGCGTTGGGTTCTTGAAAATTTGAGACTGTTTTCATTCACTCTTTCATCTCCACTGTCATATTCGAATCCAATCCCTGAATGTCCACTAAGAACAAAAAGGAGACCTATCCCTCTTGGAGTTTTCATGGATTTATTTTCACTTAAGAAAACCTTCCTCTTGAATTTTTCAGCCAATGTGTAACACAGCTTTATCCAGCATATTTAATAGTAGCATACATTTTTTTTTTGCAGAGTTGACTCAGTATTTAAAACATAATAATACTAAAATATAAATAGCTCTACCTCTGGATGCATATTTTTAGCCATATATTTCAAAATTCTCCAATTAGATATGAAGGGTAGCCTCACCCAAAAATGGAATATCATGGTTTTGTTATCACTACATAAACTTTCGGTTTGGAAGATCCCATTTCCTTCACAGACAAGAATCATTCAGTTCACTTTTCAAAGCCAGATCACATTTAGCCAGTTTTCTCCAGGCCTTTGATTCCCACACACACAGTGTCACTGTGTCCCTCGAGCAACCACAGGCCTGTTTTTCTTTAAGACAACACTCTGCATTTTTGTATCGCTCTGTCAGTTGTCCTGTCTCCCTATCAGTGGTCTCCTAGTTCCTCCAAAACAGGATCATTTATTTATCTCTGAACCCGAGTAGCTGAGTAGCACCATGTTCACAATAAAGGCAACATAAATATTTCTAGATGAATGCGAGTCATGTGGTTCCTATTGTTGAATCCTATATGATGCTTCCTACCTTTGCTTGCGAGTTTTACAGACAATAGCAAATCCAAAGATCACTAATCTCTACCACGTTTTTGCAGAAATGTTAAGTATTCCAGTTAGTTAATTGCCAAAGACACATATTGCCAAGATGAGGGCAACAGGAATAGAAAGAACTAAAGGGGCATGTTTCAAAAACAGAATGAGCTAAATTATTTCTTCGCATGGATTCTATTATTAGAGACACCTTTAAAAAATGTTGTCACTATAAATTACTCTAAACAAGATCATGAAAATTTTCCCTATCCTTCATTTGCTCTGTAAGATACCTCTATTTGCCCATAGGGAGGACAATAAGTAATTTGCATCCCCAAAGGAAACATGCATACTAAGAATATAGACCACAGGTGCCACAGAATTTATTCCCTAAACGCACTTACAAGGATGGACACAGTACTCACCTACCGGCACTGTACCTTTGAGAAGGGATACTGAAAGCTGGTAAGAGTAAAGTTAAAGTTGACCCAACAAAGAATTTTTCATACTTTGAGACATGTACACATTCCACTGAGTTACTATGATACAAGAAAAAAATATTCCTTACAACTGTGACATGAAATAAATGGTTTGGTTGGCAAAATTCACCATAATATTTCTACATACAATTCAAGAATTATTGTCATTCTCACCTGCGAAAATTTTTGAGCAGTATTTCTCAAAATGTGTCTCCTGGGCAAGTCAGAGAAACTCTGGAGCTGAAGGCCCATTACCTATGCCTTCATAGACCTTCTTGGTGATTTTTGTTGGACATTAAACTTTGAAACATACTGCTATAATTTCATCAAAATCTGAATATCACTAAGCACAAACTCAACTTAGAAATTCTGGGGGAAAAATGCTCTAATCTCCAGTAAATATTCAATCGTAGAATTTTTTAGCTCTTTCCCTCTTTCACGGCACTTTACTTGTTCACTTTCCACATATGTCTGCAAGGTCTTGAAAGACAGGAACTATTTCACGCTCATTTTTGTTTAGTTGGCATTTGAGTCTCATCACCATTATTTCGGTTAGAAATAACCCTGCTGAAATGTATTTTGACTTCTAGGATTATGTGTCTTCAATTTGAATGATTCTGCACCAGATGGTACTAATTTTTTTTTTCCACGATGAGCCTGTTTTTCTAATTCCTCCCCAGCTTTGTGATTTGAGAAGGAGGGAAGCATAAGTAGGTCCATAACACTAACTGACCCCAAGTCTGTGTGAAATAAAACAGAGAAGTCACGAAAGCCCAATCTTGAGTATTTCAGATTGTGACCTATTGTTCAAACTCTTTTATTTTTAGTCTAGAAACTCTTCAGTAATTATGAGGTTTTTATTCTTCATTTTTATTCCTGTATGTTTCCAATACATATGATTATATTTTTGTACATCTATATCAAATATACCTGTAGGATGTAGGAATTTTCTCTACACTGTTGTTAGAAGGTACTGCTTATGAGGTGCTATTTGCAATCTTACAAATATTTTTCAGATGGAAAGACAAATGAATAAATAATTAAATGTACAGAAATATGCTACTGTCATCTCTCTCAGAACTAACATTATAATTAAATTTTGATTTCCTAGATTTTGCTGATAAATTAGGAATTATAAACCATACTTTTTTTGACAGGATCTCCCTACATAATTCAGCCTGATTTTGTCCTCACTATGTAGCTCAGGCTGACCTTGAACCCATGGAGACACACTTGCCTCAGCCTCCCATGTGCTGGAATTACAGGCATACACTGCCACACCCAGTAAAATGCAGTTTTTAAAGAAATACGAAGCCCCAGTATATTACAAATTCAGAACACAGAAGCAAAAATGATAAAGTGCAAAGTATATGTACAATTGTAATAATGATTAGTTATTAGATTAACTTTGAATCCTTTCTCATTAATATTCTTATTCCATTCATTTAGGATTTGCAGCTAAAATTTAGTCCATTTGTTTTGATTCAGGACAACCTAAAAAACCCTTTCATTCCTGCTTTTTTCTTCATTGCCCTAGTGTTGAGATATTTATATATTTCCTCTAAATTTATTTCACTCAATTCTGCCCTATATAGCTGGAGGGGCCCTGGGTCTCCAAGCCAGGGCCTTACTCAGGTTGAGCTCTTTTATAGGCCGAGCTGCCCCCAAGCCGCAAGTTCCAGCTCTTTGGAAACCCCGACAAGGACACTGCTTCACAGTCGAAGTGACTTTACACAGACTCTCTCAGGGAGGCATAAAGTAAGGAACCCGTTAGTGAAGCCTCATGTCAGAGACAAAGAAACTGAGCCCCAGACTATTAGAAACCTTTTTTTCTATTCCACAATTATATATATATATATATATATATATATATATATATATATATATATATATATGTTAGTTAGTTATTTGAAATGTTCAACATAATATAAACAAAACAATGTTCTTTATGGAGAAACAGTTTTCATCATAAATGTTTACATTGCTAAATTTTAACTGCTGAACCCCTTGGCAAGAGCCTCCACACTGGAAGAAAGTTAAAACTTCCACTATGCTTTTTCTTTTTTAAATCTAAGTGGAAATAGTAATAAAGAGTTCTTTTTTTTTTAATGGCTTATAAGGAATTGAATGAAATGACATGTTCTGAATGATTACTGTATTTACTCATGCTGAAAAACATTCGGCTAATATTCTGTAGTGAAAGTGCGCGTTGGCTTTTGGTTCACTGAGACAGACTGTAGGTAACCAGAGACCGAGGTCCGTGTAGCGCAGTTCTGTTATACAAGACATATGGGATCATGCTAATGAAAGGCAAGATGAAGTTTCAAGTCTGGGCATGTCAAGCTGACTTAACAGGCAAGATGGGAAGGCACGGATGGCATTTGGTTTCTTACTTCAGTGACACTTCAAATCAGCCGATGGTTGTTGAATGGAGCAGAGCTTGGAAATAATTCCAGACAGTCTCAGCACATCATGAGAGGGACACATTCCCATGACTTTATCTCAAGGGAAAAACTAGCCACAAGGAGCTTTGTGCTTAAAAACAAAACAAAACAAAACAAACAACTTTGACAGGAGAAACTCCCAAAGATATCTGGGTATTTGTGATTTTTCTTCATCAATTTATACCTGAGAAGTCTTCAAATTTCATCAAATATGATTATCCAAGCTTGAGCTGTATTTACCATATTTGAAATGACTTTGCTGTTAAAATAATTACCGATATTGAAAACACTGACTTCTTAATTTGGATTATAATGATTTATGTATGAGTAGGTTTATGTTCACTTTGGATAAAGTCATGGTTTCATTTTTTTTTTCCCCAAAAATTACCTTTCAGAAAATATTCTTTGGTTGGATCGAGAGACCATGTGGGGTAAATTCCTGATGGAAATTTTTAATTATTGGGGAAACTTTTATAGACTCTTGGGTCTATGAATGCAATGTTGTAGGGTAAATAGTTTGAAAAAGCATATCAATACAAAAACAGGTTAGTTTTAGTATGTGTTAATATGATTATTTTAAGTTAGGAATCCTTAACAACAAAGGGAATATGATGACTTCCCCCTAACCCCACTCATCTTTAACCAAAAATAATAGAAGTGGAATTTTGATGTGTGAGTTTATCATCATCTACTTAAGTAGAAGTAGATCTTTTAAAGCTCTGTTTTATAATCCAGAAGACCGAGCTTAGTAGGTAACATTTACAACTTGGTAGTTCATTTGGCAGAAGTGAGCAGTCGTGAACCGCTCTTTGCCAAAGACACCACACTCTCCCCATGCAGGTGTGCGGAGGGTGCTGCCTTCAGGGAAGTCCTGGACTAAATCACTCCAATGGGCCTGGGCTTCAAACTCTTGGGTGTTTCAGATTTCCAGAAAATACCTTCAAGTGACTTTATTCGCAGCCGTAGGACACCAATAACTTCCTAAGAAGTTCCCGCTCAGAGTGATGTGCCCTCACTAACCTCTCACTATTTGTCTTAATTGACTCTGTCTCAGGGTGGCGCCAGCACAGATCTGTTACCATAGAGATACAATGACTGTGCCAAGAGGAGAAGTGGGCTTAATCTCTCTGCATTACTCTAGTAACATATCAGTGTTATTTGAAAAGAATTAAATTAATTATGTTGGTCAAATAACATATAACATCCTGGTACCTTAGGGAAAAAGTTAATCCAGTAATTTTGCTGGCAAAGCTCACATTGGTCTGTAGGGCTCAACATGACCCCGCCATACACACACACACCTTGTAAGTAAAAAGTAAAATTCCCACCGTAGATAATATTTTTGAAAACTCAGATTCTAAGTAAACTCACACCGATGTTAATAACAACAGCTCCTGGGAGGTAGATTTTCTCACAAGGCTCCTTCAGTGTGGAGTACCAAGGCCGCTGTGTCTGGGGAGGCTCAGATGCCCAGGGCAGCCGGCAGCTTCCTCCTCCTGCTCCAGGACCCAGTAAGGCTCCGCAGGGTGCAAACCAGGGCCCGGAGCCTGTGCTGTGGAGGCAACTGCCCAGGAACCATGCCAGGGCAGGTCCTACCTGGGGGTCCTCGCACACAGAGGGCACATGTGGTGTGCTCACTGACGCACTGGAGGGAAGAATGGAGGGGCGCGGGAGGCGAGGTGAGGACGCATCACCCCCAGACTGCCAGCCACCGTCCGCAAGTGAGGAAGTCAGAGAATGCCCCGAACCCTAACCATGATCCCAGGACCCTGTCTTCTCAAGTACACTGGGAAATTACTCAAGCGAACGCCCAGGGCGTGGTTCGACATTATTTACTCTTGGTTCATGAAGACAAAATCCCTAGTTAGCACTCTTTGCATTGAAAATAGCAATATATGACATTGAATATAGCGATAAATAACAAAATGAATTATGATTATTAACTAAAAGGCAAGGAAATCTTATTTCCTCTACTTACAAAATATTTAGGGAGAGCTCATTCTTTTTCTCACAGGTATATTTTAACATATGAGAAACCTGTAGTTTTCCCATCCCAGATTAACTGAGTCCCACCCTCTGTGTGTATTCAGTCACACCTTCTGCACCTGCTTTTATTTGCCTCGCTAGTCATGTGTAATGATGCTCTCAACACAGTGATATTGACCGCCTCACCACGGTGTAAAGAATAAAATCCACCAGTGACAGGCTATGATTGTGCTTCCTTAAATCACTGTGATAGGGTCATTACATTTGGCAACAATGAAATAAACAATCAGTTGCTTTTATTGTTTGGTAGAGCAAAGTAATATCTTTAAATGAGTGCATAGTGTAGTTAAGGCATTAAATGATGTGCTATAAAACATACTCTGCCTGTCCTTTATTTCTGCTATATTTTGTGTATCCCAGGGTTGATGCATGCTATAGTTTGATGGTTCCCATTGACTAGTTTGGTTCTAGAAACTAAATCATGAGATTTATAGAGTTAATATTTGAAAATTACAGTTTTTGGAGCTATATTTAAAATTAAAGCTGGAGGATATTCAAACCTGGGACTAATATTGTAGGGATTTTTTTTGTTATTTTGTCTCAGTTTGATTTTTATTTTTAGAGACATCTTCCCTTTGTAGTTCAGGCTGGCTTTGAACTCACTATATAGCCCAGTCTGGCCTTGAAATCTTTTTTTTTTTTTTTTTTTTAGACAGGGTCTCGCTTTGTAGTTCAGGCTAGCTCTGAGTTCACTATGTAGCCCAGGCAAGCCTCGAACTCAGCAATCCTCCTGTCTCTGCCTCCTGAGTACTGGGATTACAGGCATGAGCCACCACGCCCAGCACTGTGGTATGTGGTGCTGATTGCTGGTTGATGGCTGGTGGGCATGAGTCTCCACGCCCAGCATTGTATGTGGTTACCGGGGATCGAACTCAGGACCTTAAGCTTGCGAGGCAGGTGCCGGAACCACTGAGCTAACCCTCTGGCCCAGGCCTTGATATCTTAAGAGATTTTCTTCCCTCAGCCTCCTAAGTGTTGGGATTACAGGATGGGCCACACCACCTAGTGTTTTGTTTTGTTGTTTGTTTACTTTTTTCTTATTTCTAGACTGTGCTTTAAATGGACCATGACAGGAGTTGTATCAAAGTGAAAGCCAGCAAAAAAATTGGTTTTATAGCAAAAACAAAAACAAGAAAACAAGTTTGTGGGGAAGCAGTGCGATGATTTATTACTCTAACAGTCTTCTAGGAGAGACTTTTAATGTGGTTTTGTTTTTAACTAATTATAAGGTACTAAAAAGAAAATAAAAAACAAATTATGATAGACCACAAAGGAGGATAAACCTGAAGGATTTTTAGGGAAGCAGAGCCACCTCAAGACCATAATCTTAAATGAAATAAATGAGACAGACATATTTAAGTATCACTGTGTTTCTTTTGTATAAGAAATCCGAAGTATAAATACAGTACGAAGTGGAGGTAAAATGTAAGGAAGAAGGAAGAAATTTTTCAAATGGGGAAGAAGATATAGGATAGGGAAATGAAAGGAAAAGAGATTGGGGGTAAAAAAAAGTTGAAATGGCCAGAGATTTAGCTCAGTGGTTCTGGTGCCTGCCTCGCAAGCACAAGGTCCTGAGTTCAATCCCAGGTAACCACATACAATGCTGGGCATGGAGACTCACGCCAACCAGCTATCAATACCACATACCACAGTGCTGGATATGGTGGCTCACGCCTGTAATCCCAACACTCGGGAGGCAGAGACAGGAGGATTGCTGAGTTCAAGGCTTGCCTGAGCTATATAGTGAACTCAGGGCCAGCCTGAACTACAAAGTAAAACCCTGTCTCAAAAAAAAAAATGAGTTGAAAGAAGAAATAGAGAACTTTTGTAAATAGGGAAGGTAAGAAGACCTGAAGGAGGAGCAGGGGTATGAGAAAAATGAATTAAATATATTTGTACATGTATAAATTCCCATGATGGATGAGATTATCAGATACTGCAAAAATGTACAATAAATTTTTTAAAGAAAGAAAGGAAAAGCGAGTTTGCAAGGGTTCAATTTAAGACAAACAAAATCCATGGGGTAGTGAGGGACTAACCACTGAGAAGGACTGTAGATCCCCCCAGATTCTTTGGAGACCCCACTTCCAGGCTTCCGGGCCACCTTGGAGTTGCTTCCTCAGAAGCCCCATGGTAGTTCGCGATTTGGAGAAACGCTCACTCTCTACCTTGTAGCAATGACCCCAGAAAGTTTCAGTAATTCAATCATCACTTTCTATCATAGCATGGTCTTCTGTCCAACTTCCCAGCAGTCCTAAGAAATATCATTTGACTCATAAGGAAATTGTTTTCTGACCCAGTAACCAGTTACTGGGATGGAGAGCACCCCACAGCAGGAGTCACATGGCTCAGCTTCCTATGTCACAGCCCTAATCCTCCCACCTGCGTCTCCCTGTTGTAACTCGCCTTCTTGCCTTTAGTAGAGGGCGCTCTTGCAGTAACGACTATAAAAGGACTGTGGCTCTGTGCAGCATCTGAAGGGGTCCACTAGTTGCCAGTCTTATTTTCCTATCTCTGACCTCTCAGACTGTAGACTGCAATGTACTTTTTATTGTATGCACCTTACCAGACACCTAGAAGGGGAAGGAAAAAAAAAAAAAGCTCTACTTTTTACCATTTTTTACTTTTTATTTTTCTGCCTCTTTTCTTGTACTGGGGATTGATCCCAGGGCTTTTGCACTGACCTACAACTCCCACTGGCTTCATATTGTATTTTTAGGGAGCTTCTCAGGAAGTCACTCATTTGCCCAGACTAGGTTTGATCTTCCAGTCCTCACTCCTGACATTCCCAGGAGAGTGGGCTTATGGTCTGTGCTCCATGCCTGGCTTTAGGAGAGTTTTAAAGTAGACAGCACATTAATATAAAGATAACTAAAGTGTTCATTATGTATATTATAAATATAAATATAAATATATATATATATATATATATATATATATATATATATATATATATGGGATGTGCGATCTGAATATATTTTTACTAGCCGAGTTAAAAGAAAGCTTAGTGACTGCTATTGATTTACACACAGATATCCCGATTTACATATACGGAGCTAACCAGTTCTACAGATAAACTGAAACACATAAGTACTACTTATAACAGTGATGAGAGGAACACTGTAAATAAGTCACTAGAATTATGACGTCTATATAATTAAAATTGTATTGTATATGACGGTCAATAAAAATAAATAAGTGTGTGTGTGTGTGTGTGTGTGTGTGCGCGCGCGCGCATCCCCATGTGTCCTCAGGGGCTCTTTGCAGGACAGCAAAGAAGAAAATATAAATTCCAGCAAGCCTCCTGTCCTGCTTGCTTCCCTTGCTATCTCTGGTTAGTCAGCTTTGCATGCTCGACCCAGCGGTCCGATCTCTACCCTCTCTCCTAGGGCTCTCTCACACCTCCTTTCTAAAGGGCCTGCCGGAAAACTGTAGACTCCTTTCTGGAGAGCCACATAATGATTCTATCTCCCACTTCAACAGCACCTTGCAGTTTACAAAGCATTTTCATATCCATTATCTCATATAATATAATGCTCAAAGCCTTTGGCTTCCCAGGATTTCTATTATGCGAATTGCTCAGCAGTGACTCACTGGCACTGTACTTTCCTCAAATGCGGTAGGGTTTTCTTATATCTTACCTTTCTCTGCCAATTTTACATTCCTAAAAGGTTAGGACTGTCCTCTCCAATCTTAAAAATGTATCTCCTCTCTCTCTCTCTCTCTCTCTCTCTCTCTCTCTCTCTCTCTCTCTCTCACCGTGCCTTGTGCACAGTAGACAGTCAATAGGTGATGCTTTCTCTCACTACTGCTTATTCTGAATTCCTTCCTGTCAGGTAAGCCCTCTGGTTTGAATGCCTACCTCTCTGTGTCACAAAAAACCTTAATTGAATGGCTTCCCAAACTCTACAGAGATTTCTCTGACACTCCTTCCCTGTTCCTCAGTAGCCTTTTATTTTTTTTATTTTTTTGTTTATTTTCTGTTGTGTGGTGCTGGGGATGGAACTTGGGTCCTCGTGCTTCTAAGGTAGGCACAGCACCACTTGAGCTAAATCTCAGGCTCCCAGTAACCTATTTTGTAATCTCACTTTTCCAACATGAAAAGTCATTGTACCATGAATTGTATTTATGGCACACACCTAATTCACATTCCCATATCAGAGTTCTTTGAAAATGTTTACATTACTGAGTCATAGTTAATTTCAGTAGTTATGCTAGAATTTGTAGCCACAGTGTATATTGGTAGTGAATTCTATTTGGCAATAATTATTTATTCATTGAACAATATTTAATGTGTATTTGACAGGAACACACAAAGGAGTTAGGGTAAAGCTTTGATAGTTACAGATTCAGCTGCAAAAAAATGGTATTCTCAAATAATGATAATACCGACTAAACTGAATTAGGTCTCATAAAGTACTTTAAATGCAGTTTAAATGTGAAGGAAGAAAGAATATATGCAACTCAGGCTATATAGCTTACACTAATCAAAATAGTTTATGAGGCTTCAACTTCTCCACAGCTTTTTTAAAAGTGACAAATTAAAGGCAAACATATTCAGTCTTTGTGTTCTACGAGCATAGAATGTATTAATAAAACCATTAAGGGCATAAAGAGGAATGAGTATTACACCCAAATATGAATTAAATGGTAAAAATAGTAGCATAGTATAAAAGTGATGAAAATTTAATATTCCTTGAGCTGTTCTTCATTGCTTAGAAGTGAAGTACAGAAATTATTCCTGCTGATGTCTCAGCAGAGTCAAGAATCCATAATATATATATATATATATATATTTTTTTTTAATAATGGAATTCTATCATAGCGAAGCAAGTTTAACATCCTGTTCATGGAGATGTCAGGGCTTTGGTTTTCCATTAGTGACACGGAGCTTCACCACCCGTAATTAACTGCTCATTCAATGATAGTGATTCTTCTGAGAGGTGTGGCAAACACACTCTCCACGGGAAAACACGGTGGCAACAGAGACAAAGTTCCAAGAAATAATTCCTGCTGACTCTCACCTCTGTCTCAAACATTGACTCCAGGGATATGCGTTATTTCCACTGTAAACTCCCCTTTTCCACTTCATAAAAGCCACTTGATCAAAATTTAGGACCCTAAAAAATTAGCACATTCTCCTCTGTGTGTCAACTATTTAACTTAAGATATTTAACCAGAATTTACCTTTCTGAACATTTTATGATTGAATAGAAATGTCTATTATAGCTTCCAACCACGTGCAAGCCTTTTGACAAATGAGCTCTAGAAAGTGTAGCATAGATATGTCTGCCTTTCCTAAATGTGCAGGGAAAAAGTCGTAAGTACATGAAAATTGAAATACTCTAGTGAATAATATTTATGCCTTTAGGGTACAGAAAAATTGGCCAAAAGCCAGTTCCTCCATAAATATTCATTGTTCTTTCCCAAGGGTAAACTTCCACTGTATTTTACTAATAAGAAGGTTGTTTAGAAGTAGCATGATAAAGGTCAGAGCTGAATGGAATAGCACTTTTATCTTTGGATTCTCTTGAAGAAGAAAGAAAGAAATTAAGAATGTGCATTTTGTTGTCAAAAGGAAGTGAAATTCCCCAAAGTGTCAAAACAAAGAAATATATGTTAATTAGCCTATGGTTGAATTGTAAAATGTTGATGAGATTCTAGATTTTGTAGGCATAAATCTAACTACAAAGACCAGAATCTCCTTGAACATGTATTTACAACTAGGTAAATTATGCATTTAAAATGCTATTAGAAAATGAATCTCTAAAAGCTTTCTTGAAATTTGGTATTTAAAAACTAATTTCGCATTATTGTTTTCAAGGCATCTGAACTAACTGCACGTGAGCTTTGTGTTTGCTCCATCCCGTGGTTTGAATAAAATTCTTCTCATTGAGTTGGACTGTCATTTAGTCATAAAAATCTCTTTGTCTCTGCTTCCTTGGTGTTTATGAGAAAAGCTTCAAATGTAGACTTAAAAATAGAGCATGTTGAGAATAGATATGGGGCTTCACAATCTGCTTCAGTACCAGGCAAAGCAACGTCAGTTGCAGCTGAGATCCCTATGAGTTTGGAAGAGGAACAACTCGTTCTGAGTTTTGAAGGTTGACATCACAACATGTAACTATTCTTCCTGTAAAATTTCTGTACCACCATCAAAGTTAATATTTTGGACAGATTTAGGGGCTTGGTCCAAGATCTAAATCTGCTTGACATTTCCTACATTTTCATATAGTACACATAGGTGTAACATGACTAAATTATAAGGAATTATGGAAGTTTTCTTTTTCGTTGAAGGCTGTATCTCAGGATTTTAATATAGGTTTTGGATAATACGTGTGAGGTTACCTCTATTTATGCTTACAATAATAAGTTTTGTTTTGAAGAATGATATTGTTCAATAAATTAGTTTGTTCCAAATGCATTATCATTCATTTTATAATTATAATTATATGACATATTTAAAAATATATTTTGTACATTATAAACATAATTAGATATTTTTATTTTGCAAAGTGTATCTTCAGTATTTGTTTATTTTAGACTTAAGGTAATCCTAAGGATTAGATAAATTAGGGCTTCATGTAGGACTCAGTCCTTCTCACATTCTGAAATAGGATTTCTTAATAGGAATGAACACTCATCTTCTATTAACGTGTTAGGTAGTTTAAACCACATTACAACAGAAACTAGTTGCTTGTTTCTGATGAAAATATTTTGCTGCAATCATTTTGTTTGCTTTTAAATATAATCAATAGTTATATTTTAAAATATCATTACATAGGAATAACACAACATAATTCAGTGGTACATAGTTGTAATATAGCAAACAAGTATTTCAAACTAAAGATATTAATTCAATCAAAAGTTATTGAGTATAGAAATAGGACTAGAACATGGCAAACACAAAAGGAAATGAAGTCTCTACCAGCAGGGAGATTCTTACCTAATTGCAGAAATATGAAAAATACCTCCAGATAGCTAGAAATAAATTTAAATAAAAAATTGTAAGTCACATATAACCTAAAGTAGGAGTCCAGAAGTGGGATGTATAACAAGAGACTACGCACAAGAGGATTCATGGAAGAGAAGCCAAGAGACCAAGCCATGTTGCAACCTTTCCCAGGAAGGTGGGCCCGCACTGCAGCTGGGGGACAAACCAGAGAAGGGGCACGGAGGGGCACTGAGGGCCAGGGTAGGACCTTTCCACAGGAAACGGGGATGGTCGCCCTGAAGACCTCAAAGAGCCAGAAGATTATTTGAGCATGGAGGAGAAAGATGAGGGAGGAAACCGTCAGATTGAAGCCAGCATGGTTAAACATACTTTGCATTACTCAGGTATAAAATGATATGGAGAAAATCACATGCAACATTTATTATTGAGAAATATGTGTATCTTGTAAATGTTTTGCCTTACTGCAGATAGCACTGGTGTCTTTCAGCAGTGAGTATAAGAGCTTCTCACACCTTACTAAACTTTAGTCTCGATGTGTTTTGTACATGCATTATTTTCTAAAGTCTTTATGATCTGAAGTAAAATCACATATTTGTTCATTTGATTCTTTACACTTTTGGTAATTTGTGGACTCTGAAATATGGTAGTTAAGACATTTTTTATGTGAAATACTTTTACATAACATAACCAAGGTCCAAACATTCGGCAGACATCCCTGAGTGACACTGAGTAAGAAAATCTACAATTTAATCTCCTCAGTTCACAGATAACTGAATTCACAGGAGAATTAATGGTAGAAGAAAGCTTTGTTCAAAAATAAGAATAGTTCTGGTTATGGATGGTAGAAGAATAACCAGTATCAAATGTTTATCAAAAGATATTAAACCATGAACCATATGACAAGCAAAGTTTTCTCATAAATACCGATTTTGGTTAAATGTGGTAGACGGGTGAGTAATGAGGCGTAAAGAAAAACATGATGGTAATAAAACAAAGGGAAACAAAGCTCATGTATTTAGGGGGTGGAGGTTTGGGGTTGGGTAGGAGAATAGGAAAAATGAGAATTCAATCGTGTGATATACTGGTACAAATTCTCAATAAAAATACACAAACAATAAAAATATTGTTTTTAAATTGAAGTTTTTGATTTAAACTTATATGAGAGCTTTGTCATTGTTAAATCTTCATAAAAACAATATGCATGCCACCAATGCATATTATTGACCACACAATGAACATTCTTTCAAAAAATATTTTTGCATATTTCTCAACATATAAACAGAAAATGACCTCATTCAATTTTTAAAAAGCCTCAAAATTTACAGGTAAAAATTTAAAGTCAATATAACTAAAAGTAACAGGCTATTACATTTGCTATTGCTTAGGTGAAACTGAATTACCACTTTCAATGTGACTACTTATTTGTTTGTTTGTTTGTTTGTTTGAGGCAGGCTCTCACTCTGTAGTTCAGGCTGGGCCTGAGCTCACTATGTAGCCCAGGAAAGCCTCAGACTCAGCAATCTTCCTGCCTCTGCCTCCTGAGTGCTGGGATTACAGGCGGAAGCCACCATGCCTGGCATATTATTTAATTTTACAGTGAAGATTTGTATAAATTCTAGCTTGTTGTACTGTTTGTCATATAATTTAACTTGCACAATGGTTATCTTTATTTTATAACTATAGTGAAACTTTGTTTTAAACTGAATTAACTTAACATTAATATATTATTTTAAATTTCTCCTTTATATGTATTCTCTTTTTAGTATAGGTTTTTAAAGCAATAGTAACATACTTAGAAATCATGCTTAGCCATAAGTTTATAAATAAAATTAACATTTATATATTAAAATTTGTAAAAGTTAATATACAATAAGAACTATAGACACACAAATATTTATCCATGAAAATCTCACAGAAATTCAAAACCCCTGAAAAATAGATTTGAGAATGTCAGTAAGTTCTAAAGAAATTAAGCTTGCAGATGTCTACAATGAAAATCAGAAATCATTATTTTATCTAGTTTTATATATATAGTATAAACATGCAAAAAATGAAGTCCCCAAATCTGTACAATAGATCCATTATAAAAATGTGGGAAAACAATAAAAAGTAGAAAACAATCAGAGTGAGTGGTATTTCAATTAATTTTTGTTCATTGTTTTGTTGTTTTCCAGGAATATATTTGATTTTCTTTCAGTTAAGAGACCTGAAAAGTGTGGCAGCAACCGCATTGAAGTTATACATATGAAAACTACCTTTTCCTCATGTGAAGAGTCACCTCTGGACCCACAGTTTGATCAATAGGAACGGTACTCATAATATTTATAAAATCCTCCAGATTTTCACTCTGTAGATCTTTTCTTTCTGGGCTCGTAGCCAAGGTATAAATATATGCTAATAACTCCAGTTATGATTTTAGCATCACCTAGGTCATTATTATCATTACAAATGGAATATTGTAGTTGTGTGAAATTTATAATTCTATTAAAAGAGAGAAAAGGAGCTGATGTTTCCTTTCATTTCCCATTTATTTCAGCTGCTTCAAATCTGTAGGGTACAGGATAGATGTTTACAAGGAGTGTAGTTATTATGTACTGCAAACATGTTTAAAAGTGGGGGGGCATATAGAAAGGGGCCGCTAGAAAAGAAAGGGAGGGAAACGGATGAGAAAGGAATTAAATCTATTATGTGCACATAGCACCTCCATACCTTCTGCACTATACACATATACTAAGATTTTTTTTTTAAAGTAATGCTAGCTACTTACATGTGTGGAAAAATTGCCACAATAGCCGGATATATAGTATTGGGCTTAGGCTTCAAAAGTAAAAAGATCAAAGGGAAACGGGGTGCACACTCTTGGTCCCAACACTGGGTGGGGGTTGGGGAATGAGGCAAGTGCAAGCCCAGCCTTGGCAACTTAATGACTTGAGAACTTGTCATAATGCTAAAAAAAAAAAAAAAAAAAAGCTTAAAGAGAGTGATTAAACTCTGAGGTGAAAGGGAAGTTGCTAAAGGACCTTTTTCACTCATTAGTTTTGTCAGGATTTCAATGCGGTTCGTAGTTTTGATCCGTTATGTGGCTGGGTTATCCCAGCTGCTCTGTTCCTTACAAAGTCCGAGGCAGGCCTTGCTGGCGTGAGGACATCTATCTTGTGCCTGACCTTCCCTGAGGAGGGTGTGGTTGGCCTGGCCTGCTTGGCTGTAGATCACTGTGGGGGCACAGAATGACATGATGACCAGGAGGGGAGAATGAAGGCCAAGTGGACAGAGAGCTCTGAGCTCAAAGTGGGGCAATCAACCTCTGTCCTTACCTCCGTGAGAGAAAGAAAGAAAGAAAGAAAGAAAGAAAGAAAGAAAGAAAGAAAGAAAGAAAGAAAGAAAGAAAGAAAGAAAGAAAGAAAGAAAGAAAGAAAGAAAGAAAGA
>PVIC010033871.1:0-19911 GCA_004025085.1 Thryonomys swinderianus | reverse complement strand
GGTGCCCACGCCGGACACCACGCGGCTTTAGTAACCGAAACTTTATAAATGTTTCTAACACCTACGAGGCCCGCTTACTGCTGCTCAGACTGTTCCATATTTATGTTTAGACTTTTGTTCAGGGACACCCAGTGTCCCTGCGGAGCGACTGGCTGGACTGCTCTGACACGAAAAGCACCTCAGCATGGCCGGGGATGGGACGCCGTGGGACAGCTCTTACCTGGCCTGCTTCAGGCGCTGGGCTTGATCTATCGCATGACACAGATAAAAAGATAAAAACCCAGGGCCAGAGATTTAGCTCAGTGGTTCCGGTGCCTGCCTCGCAAGTGCAAGGTCCTGAGTTCGATCCCGGTAACTACATACTATGCTGGGCATGGAGACTCACACCCACCAGCAATCAATACCACATACACACAGTGCCGGGCATGGTGGCTCACGTCTGTCATCCCAGCACTCGGGAGGCAGAGACAGGAGGATTGCTGAGTTCGAGGCTTGCCTGGGCTGCATAGTGAGCTCAGAGCCAGCCTGGACTACAAAGCGAGACCCTGTCTCAAAAAGAAAAAAAAAAAAAAGATAAAAACCCAGAAGTGGGGGCCGGAGGGTTAGCTCAGTGGTTACAGTGCCTGCCTTGCAAGCGCAAGGTCCTGAGTTCGATCCCCAGTAACCACATAGAATGCTGGGCGTGGAGACTCACGCCCACTAGCAATCAATACCACATACCACAGTGTCGGGCGTGGTGGCTCACCCCTGTTATCCCAGCACTCAGGAGGCAGAGACAGGAGGATTGCTGAGTTCACTGCAGCTTGCCTGGGCACCATAGTGAGCTCAGGGCCAGCCTGAACTACAAAGCAAGACCCTGTCTCAAAAAAAAAAAAAAAAAACAGAAGTGGCTCTGCTCAGCCCCTTCACCTGCTGACTTAGGGGTTCATGTATCTAAACTAGAAATCACCTGTGCCCTGTGAGAGTTGCCCAGATGGTATTTCCTCGATGTCTTGTTTTGTTCTTTTTGGCTCTGTAAGTAAATCAGCATCTGCGTCCTTACAGGTGATGTGATCCATCACCCTCCACTCTGGTCAAGGAAATAATGTCAGCACAGACGCTAGTGTGAGAACTGTCACTGGATTTCAGGGAAGAGACACATGGGCAGCAGAAGGTTACAACTAAGCACATTTGAAGGTTGTAGACAGACAGACTGGAGAACATTTAAATCACCAGTATCTCTTGCTCAAGGAAAAGCACTGTAAATGTCTCCATCATTTCTGTGCACTTGTGTGATGCGCACACTTACAGCACGCACACACACGATGCGTGTGGAAACATTCCATCATAAAGATGCCTAGTCGGCTTCTCCGTTCGGTATTTTATCAGGTCACGTACTGTTTTGAGAGTCACCAGCAAGAACTCTATCCAAGCCCTCCTCCTTAAAAGAAGGTCCTCTTAACGTTCCTGTTGAATTAGCCTTCCTACCTTCTTCATACTTGGCCTCGGCTCCCCTCTTTCTCTGTGAGCCCCTCTCTTCTCTGTCCTTGCCCTGCGCTGCAGGAGGCTCCCTCCCTCCAGCCATCTCTGGAGAGCTGTGGGGAAGGACCCTGATGAGAAGGAAAGCGTTTTGCCTGCGCTCCAGATTCCTATTTTTGGCCCTGTGTGCCCCCGCGCACTTCTCCAGCAGCTTCCTGTGCTCTTGCCAGGATTCCCGAGGAGCAGTGTTCCCCTGCAGAGTTGCCGGCATTGAGCGCAAGTGCTGAGAAAAGGCCGAGTCCCTCCGGAGCCTGGTCGGGGGGCTCCTTGCCAGTGTCCCGGACCCCTGCACACTGAGGCCCAGACTGGGACCTGAGAGCATCCTGAGAGAGAAGAGCCCAGGTCTGCCCTTTCGGGGTGGGGTTGATGTCATGAGGTTTCATATATTTTGAGAGCCAGATTTTCCAATTTGATACTAAATTTTTGTTCAACTGTTGCTGACCCAGTGGAAATCCATTTGCCCAGTTTCCTTTTCTAATGGAGTTTCACACCTCCACACAGAAGTGGATTTCTGTCATCAAAGCTCATGTTTGCCGTGTCTCGGGGTGGAACTGCGGGGAACTTTTGTGTGTTTTCACACACAGGGAGAGCTCCCAACGGCACGTCTGAACAGGGCTGCAGGGCCATGACTCCAGGGCTGGGGGTAAACAACAGACTCATGGGTAGAGACGCTGAGAGGGAAAAGCAAGAGGCAAAATGTCATGGAACATGGGACACACTGGAAAGTTCTGGTTGGGAGAAAAAGGAAAGAAAGGTATAGGTCCAGAAAGGAGAGAAGGGCTGACACGCATTGGCAAATGGCAGAGGATAAAAATAGCTGGTTTTGGTGCATGGAAATATTTTTAAGCATCTTTGTGTATGTTAGTGTGATCTTGTTTGTTCTTTTGCTAAGTGAACTTGGAAATCAGGGAATGAACAGAAGAGGAAACCAAAGACTCAGGGAAATATTTTTAGAGCAAGTTCAGGGGAAGAGCCATATAGTTTTAAGACATAGATTCTAGGCAGATGATGGCACCCATCGAGAATGGGAAGAAAGTAAGTGGTAGATAATGTATCTGTACAATATCTGTAGCAAATGGAGTGTTACAAGAGCCAGTAGTGTTTTGTAGAGCTGTGTACATGCCACTAACCCTCCATTGTCTGAGCTGAGTCCTACAGGATGGAAAAAGGAAGCTCTAGGGCCAGTGATTATATACTACATATTTTTGTTTTATAAAAGCAAATAACATTAATGTGCTATTACACTGCTGCCATTATTATTTATTGTATTATTATAGCTTACATAATTAAAACTGCTCAACATTGCAGTGGAATATTTTACGGGGTAGTGAATTCTTGGCAGTAGAATTTTTCACGTAGAAGTTAAGGGAACCTCTGAAAGAGTTGACAAAAAGCCTTCATACATAGACGCACACGATCATTTTAAGGTCCCCTCGAAAGTCCACATTCTGTGATTGGTTGATCTTGATACTGAATTTTACATGATAAGTAGTAAATCTTACCTTCATAGGGTCATTTTATAAAGTGTGGGATAAAAAAGTCACCCACATTGGCAGAGACTGCTGTTCCCTAGCCACTGTATATTCTCCACTTGCTGACATTTGATTGTGATGGCACAATTATTACACTCATATTTAAAATGACAACAAAAACCACTAAAGCAGATCAGGATGATCAAGTAGCCAGGATGTAAGGAAAGAGATGCAGATAGGACTTGGGAGAAACTTGCACCTCCTTAAGAAGCGGGACCAAGGACGCTGGCGTGGAACTTGTTGTATCTCCTCTTCATCTTTGCGTCCCTGATTCCCTCGTCTGGGCCACATCCTTAGCTATGCCAGAACCATGAGGCGTCATTCAGAATGAAAGTCTCAGCCCGGTCTGGTGGCACATGTCCACGATCCCAAGCACTCAGGGAGGCTGTGGCAGGAGGACCCCAGGTCTGAGCCCACCAGGACAATTTACCAATGTACCGAGACCCTGTCTCAAATTTAAAAATTGCAAGAGTGCTGGACATGTAGCTCACTGCGAAGACCCTGGGTTCAGTCTCCAACATTAGGGAAAAAACTTTTAAAAAAATAAAAATCTCAAGCTCTGAATAGTAAACAGGATACTAGAAGGTTCTGGTGTGAGAGTTCATTGCGAGGGTAACATCGTGCTCCCAGACTCCAGAACTTAAAGCCACAGTTTGTTTAAGTTTCTGAAAGTCTGTTTGAGCTGAACACAATATACCAATATACATGCAGCACTGTTTATCAAAAATTACAACAGTTACTATAACTTCTTTTTTTTTTTTTTTTTTGGAGAGAGGGTCTCACTTTGTAGTTCAGGCTGGCCCTGAGCTCACTATGTAGCCCAGGCAAGCCTCGAACTCAGCAATCCTCCTGCCTCTGCCTCCCGAGTGCTGGGATTACAGGCGTGAGCCACCACGCCCAGCAGTTACTATCACTTCTAACTCAGGTCTCGCCACCCTTGTGCTGCTTGTGTGACTCTGCCTGTCCCCACCTGACCCGTCCCAGGCACGATACGGACTCAGAAGTCTATATGAAGTTTGCTAAGTAAAAGAGAAGAAAGAAATCCCTATTGGTAGGGCCAGTCTTTGGTGCTCAGCTCAGATCTTTGATGTCACAAAACTCTTGCACAAATTCTTGAGGATTGGTGGGGGGAGGAGCGACGGTGAAGGGTGTGGAGAAAAGAGGCGCGAAGGTTTTCAAAGCCTGCAAGCAGTCAATGAGAGCTTCCACGCGTCCGCGGTCGCCCCGTCGCCGTCCGCATTTGAATCTGGGGCCAGTGCCGCCCTCCCCTCTCACGTCCTCGGGAGACGGCGGCACAGGCTGTGCCTCGTGGCTGTGCGGATTATCTGCAGCCACTTGTGTCCTGGTATCGCTTTCATTGTTTCTAGCGGGAAAGGTCAGGTGTCAGCGGGGACTGTAAGCGAAGACAACCCACCTCCTGGAAGAGCAGCGCGAGGGAGAGGGGAAGCTGGTGACAGCGCGTCTCTGCGCTGGATCATTTTCAGGGGCAGCAGACCACTACATCCTGAGGCTTTTCAGCAAAAAAGGAAGCTGAAGGACAAACATCTGAAGGAGAAATTAATCTCTGTGTAGGTGACAAGCTGTGATAAGCCCTTGGGGTACATTCAGGGTAGCACAGATGTTAGTGTGAGAACTATTACTTGATTCAAGGGAAGTAGGGAGATGGGGGGGCGTGGCAAAGAGAAACGAAGCAACACAAAACGGAATCATCTTCTCTAGACAGCTGAACGGTTTTAAAAGGCTGTATATCCATGAGAAAAACCTTGAAATATACTAGCATGGGAGGAATGTGGTAAAAATTAAATTTGACAGTATAAATTTTAGCCCATTACAAGAACTCTTGACAGTGCAACTTGACACCTATAAAAACTCGTACATTCATTTATGCAGTGACCTCACCCTTAGAAATTTAAGGAGGAACTCAAAAATACACGTCTTAGGACTGAGCAGGTAGCTTAGTGGTAAGTGTTGCCTGCCATATACAGAGTCCTGAGTACTCACACATATATACACATAAATATAAATATATATATATATATATATGGCATAACATTTATACAAATATGTATTTAGTTTGTATCCCAAAATGTTTATTTTCCTTTTGTTAATAATAGAGAAAAAAATGAGGGTAATGCTAATTAAATGAGTTACTGTGCAACACTAAAAAATGTATCTAAGATTATAAAACAAAATTCTTCTGGCCGGAGGTTTAGCTCAGTGGTTCCGGCACCTGCCTTGTAAGCGCAAGGTCCTGAGTTTGAGTCCCAGTAACCACATACAATGCTGGAGACTCACACCCACCAGCAATCAGTACCACATACCACATTGCCAGGTGTGGTGGCTCACGCTGTAATCCCAGCACTCGGGAGGCAGAGACAGGAGGATTGCTGAGTTCCAGGTTTGCCTGGGCTACATAGTGAGCTCAGAGCCAGCCTGAGCTACAAGACAAGACCCTGTCTCAAAAAAAAAATTATTCTAAGACAAAGACTGTATAACTAAAGTCACTATATGACTCAAATACATAATTATAACTACATGCAGACAGGAACAACAAACCTTCATGGTAAAACATTTGATATCATGAGAGTTTGGATAACATATTTCTCCTTGATTGAAAGTTCAGTTGTTAAATTTATACAGTTTTTAATAAGCTTTAAATGCTTTATTTTTTGAATGAAAACTCAATTTTCATATAAAGTATTTAGAATGACATTATGGTAAGCCTTGTGGAAGTGTTTGTAATTATTATTTCCTCTTAGCTGCTAGTGATATGTACATTCTAACATGCACACAAACATCTCCTGAGAAGCACAAATGTGCGTGAAGACACAAAGGTCACTAGACACAGCTCCCCTCCAAAGAGTGGATAAGTTCTTTGGAGACCGTTCATCCAGTTCGTGTCACTGCTCTGGTTGCATCATGGCTTAGCAATTAGGCAAACAGGCTCTGAAGTCAGAAAGACATTCTTTGAGTTCTGCCACTGAGCAGCCTTAGAAACGTCATGGGACAGTGGCTGTCCCGCTTCTTAATCTTTTTTAATTTTTATCTTTATTGGTACATTGTATATACACATCATATCATGATCACACTTGATATTGGGAATTTGTATCAGTATATGACACAATTTAATTCTTGTTTTTTCCCATTCCCCTACCTATCTATAGAGGTTATTTTACACAGTCATTTCGGGATGCTTTTTAAAAACTGTTAGCCACTAGTACTATTACTAGATTAATTTTAACTTTCCTAGAAAAATGATTAAGGCTTATGATGGGAAATTGTAGTCATTAATTACAGTTGAGTAGGCTGAATTCCCAGGTTCACCTTCATTTGACTTATTTCAGAATGTGTATATGGATGTCGCCTAAGAAATGCGACACAGTCTTTCAGCACTGCACATGAGTATCAGCTCCAACTTATTTCTAGCCATGTACAGTGTTTTTTTCTTTTTTTAAGTAAAGTAAAACAAAAGACTAAAGGAGGCTTGAAATTTACCATGCAGAGACCAATGAATTTGAGCATCTCATTTTATGGAAGGCAAGTTGAATCTAAAATATTCCTAACCCAAATTCCTATCAGAAGCGTCGTCACCTTCCGGAGCAAGTAGGAAACAGTATAAGAAAGAACGCATCCGGGGCCGGAGGGTTAGCTCAGTGGTTCCGGCGCCTGCCTTGCAAGCGCAAGGACCTGAGTTCGATCCCTGGTTACCACATATAATGCTGGGTGTGGTGGCTCACGCCTGTAATCCCAGCACTCGGGAGGCAGAGACAGGAGGATTGCTGAGTTCACGGCGGCTTACCTGGGCACCATAGTGAGCTCAGGGCCAGCCTGAACTACAAAGTGAGACCCTGTCTCCAAAAAGCACAAAAAAAAAAAAAGAAAAAGAAAGAAAGAACGCATCCGTGTCTTCAGAGCTGTTTCTCCCAAGTCACCTCAGCTCACTCTCAACGGCTCCTTCCTGCAACACAGCCATATACACACCCTCCTGTGATGCCGGAGCATCAGAAGGACCCCTCAAGGCGAAGGAAGGGGAAACTGTGTGCAGAGGACCCACTAGCATCGAGCTCCTCTTCCCTTGTCCCTGCCTGTGCTGGTTCTCCGCTGAGGTCAGGCCACAGAAAGTAGTGAACAATCACATTCCAAATGTTGTCTGCAGAAATAAATGGCTATGAAGTACTTTGGAAAACAACATAAACATATTAATGATCTCCCACTTCTGTCTCCCAACGCTTCCATCTCGAGGACTTTTTTAGACCTGGTGTATTTCCTTTAATTTCGCTGGCCTGATTAAAAAAATACATTCTCACTAAGAAAATGCATACAGTTCCGGGAATAGAAGTTAAGCTTATCCTCTGGCTGCAAGTGTCATCATAAACTAGGATGTGATGCTGGCGAGCAGTCAGCCCCTTCTGTGTGCTGCGGGGAGACAGTGGGGCTGCAGAGGGTCGGGGGGGACTTCCCCACTGTTTGGGGGTGCTGGGACCTAGAGCCGAGCCATGGGCCCCTGGAAGGCGCGTTTTGCCTGGGTCCGGGGAGCCGTCAGCACTTCCAGACAGAGGCTTCGCTCTGATTAGATGGACCACACGTGGTCAGATGGCAGAGTGGGTGCATCGAGAGGCAGTGGGTTTGGCAGAAGTAGAGCTGTGTCATTGTATAGCATAACGCTAAAACGTGTTTTAGGAAAACTTAGCTTACTGGTACATTTGACACCAATCTTTGTTTGACATAGTTGGTATTAAAGGGCTCCATGACTGCAGGTCTGTCTCAGCTGGGACCAGGAGAGACGTTTTCCCCGGTGGCTGCAGTGAACGTGCAGGGGAAGCCGTGGGATTAGGCGAGGCGGTGTCGAGAGGCTCCGCCGAAGGGGAGACTTGGGGTTGGGGCCTCTCGCGACTCGGCCGTCTTCGAACTGCCAGACTCTCCTCTGCAAGTCTTCTGGCGAGGAAGCCCGCGGTGGAGTTCCTGAAGGAAAACCTCCCCTGAGTTCCGTTCAGCGCGTGACCGTCTCCGCTCTGGTCTCCTTGAAGAGGCCGGGAACGCTGTGCCTGCCCGGGCTGACGGTCACTGCAGGGACTCGGCGCTCAGACCTTGAGGGCCGGGTTGGGCCCTCCGGGTTGGGCCCTCCCTCTCCGCTGGGGAAGGAATCGGAGTGACAGGCACAGGAATTACGCTTTTAGGACACAGTACTCGTGTGCTTTTTTTGCATCTTAAGATTCAGCAAACCTAATTATTTTGTGAGGTGATCACATGGTTTGTTGAAAATAAATCTTTTGTTTCTTTTCGGTGGACAGTGCCGAGCTTATAAAAATAGGGGGAGAAAACGTAACCTGTGAAATAAAGGAGGAAACAAAACTGATCTGAACCGAGAGGCCAATGTATTTCTTGTTATTGGCCTTCACGTCTCCCTACAGACTTCCTAGAATCTGTACTGAAAATACAACGAACTGTTGTCCTGGCTCTGGCCGTGGCTGGGTCTGGCTGGTGGCTTTTTCTGCCCCGAGTGTCTCTTTTCTGCTCTTCTCCAGGTAGCAGGCCTCTCCCTTGACGGGGCTCTCTCCGCAGTGCTGCCAGTCAGCGCGCCCGGCCGCCCTGGGTCCTCGTCCTCTTTCTGAGCTGGTCACGTGGCCAGTGTGGCCTGGGGCAAAGGAGGCTTTCAGGAGCTGAGGAGCAGACCTCGCGGCTTTTGCTTCGCACCAAAGGTACTAGGCCGCAAAATACTGTGTCAAGGGAGCAGTTGGCCCCATTCTCCACCCCGCGAGCAGCCCTGTGTCCACAGCAGGACAGGATGACGGTGGGAAGAGAGCAAGCGCTGTGTCCCGAGCCCTGGCTCTTGTCTCTGAGACCCGCTGGCGGGTGGCTGTAGCTCTTAGGATTTATCCGTAACTCAGGAGTCTTCCCTGGCGATGAAGACCAGTGAATTCCCTTCTCTGACCAGCAAATCTGAGTCAGATGCTGCCAGCTAAACAGAAAAGGTCCTAATTCATACGGCTTACATGATTGGAGTGAAATCAGAACGTCAGTTGAACAAAGGACTTATTTTATTTCCTAAGGTTAATTTTGAAAGTATTTCCTCACCTGGTATTAAGCAGCATATATGCAGTGATGTGACGGATGGTGCCCTCAACCACACTTTGACACTAAACGCAGTAGTGAATTTCATATGATGGCTTCAGGCATAAGCATAGAATAAAAGACAAGGGCACAACATTAAAGTAAAATTGAGTTAAAATAGCTCTGCAGTGATTAGCCCAAGGCAGAGACACCATCTGATATTCTAGTGGTCCAGTTTCACCCAAGCAAACTTCTAAAAGGTGCAAAGTGCTTTGTAACCGACAGTTTTGCCCAAAATCCCTTTGTTTCCTGATTTACCTATATTTCTGATAAATATGTGGATATTTTAATTTCCAGCAAGGATGACATTTTCTTTTATTAATTGAAGAGAATGGGTCTAAATACTTTGCAGACTGAGTAAATTAGAGAATCACAAGCCATACACTGATTTACCTAAGTATAGGGATCCTTGTCTCTGCACAGAAATGACCAAGTGGCCTTTGGGATGCTCACAAGACACAGTTTTGTTGGTTTTTTTCCAATCAGCTATGTATTTGCAACCGTGTGAAAGGAAGGCATCAGTTCGAGTCTCAGACTCATGGAGAAAAAGGGATTTAACCTGAATTTTTTTTGAAAATAGGAATTTATAGTTATCCTTTGCAATAGAGAAATGCTATAGCAGGCTCCCAATATGCCCTCTAGACTTAGCTTGAAAATATTCATTGGCTTCATTCTCCCCTGTCCAGTCCTGCCTCCTGTCTAACTCAGCTGATCCTTCAAAATAATGAAATCAAGAATCTGCCTAGAAGTGTAGCTAGTTCATGGTGGCTAACACAGAGCTAGCCTTTCTAACAGAAATCAGGACTGATTCATTCTTAACGATGCTGTACTAGGGATGAACTCAAGGCTTCATGCATGCAAGCTCAATTCCCCACTGAGCTCTACCTAAGACAGAGTTTCCTTAAGTTGTCCAGACCATCCTCAGACTCACAATCCTCCTTCCTGCCCTTTGAAGGAGCTGGAGTTATAGGGATATGTCATATGCTTGGCCAAGACTAATCCTTTCTGAAAAGTACCTCTGATTTTTGTTGTTTCGATCACTATTACACTTCCAGAACCTCCCATGATACCCAGGAAGAAAACCTCTTAATAATTATTTCCTGAACTAATGAGCAAATTAATTATTGAAGTGATATAATGAAATTTATACTTTAAAAGGAGAATTTTGAATATTTCCTAGAAATCGTCATTGTCAAAAACAAAACACACTTTTCCAATCCAGATGAGAGTGCCCTATAGCTGGATTTGAACAGCCACATGGAGCTGACAGGAAGGAGCTGATTTGAGACATTTAAGAGGTCATATGATCACATGAAGAGATAAAGGCTGAGCAGGAATTTCAAGATGGTGATGGCAGCTCATGGAGATGTGTGGTGAGAGAGGATCCTCGCTGATCATGCTGATCTGACAAAGAAACAGCCTCTGTCCACCATGCTAGAGCTCTTTCATGGGCATGTGCTGTGTGGTAGGCACCCAAATTTACCTAAAACCATTAATACAGCATTAGAAGAAAATCTCCCATGAAGAGAAAACCAAACATGACTCCATTTATACAACTGGACAGTTTCCCTTTGAAAGAGATCAGCACCTGTTTGCCTGTGCATTGGTCAGCTTTCCTAGTTCTAGTAGAAAATACTCAATGCCCACAGTTTGAAGGAGGATAGATGTATTCAGCTCACAGTTCTAGGGGTTTCGGTGCATGGTCAGCTGGTCCCAAAGTGGGAGCATCGTAATGGAAAAATCATGACTAAAATGCCTGGTAAAACAAAGCTGCCCACTTTGTGGTGACCTGGAAGCAGAGCAGAGGAACAAAATGAGAAAGGCAAGGCCAAAGGACCCGAGAGAGTGCTCAAGCTCGCACCTCTGTGACCTCCCAGGCATGGCCAGAAGCACACTTCACACCCCCATGGGCACCTCGCAAGCCAATCAGTTTGATTATCCAGTTTAACTGTCACCTGTTGATTTTTGAGGAAGTATTTAATGCCAAATGTAAAGTTGTAAAAGTTCCAAGCATGTCACCAGTTTTTCACAATTTAGAATATTGGGCATCTACCTGGTGAAGAAGTCAGTGAATAATCAATAAAATGTCCAAAGGATCTTAAGTTTTTCTTCACATATTTTTTAAAAACATAAACAGACCAAAACATGAGAGCAGCAACCAAACAGAAGAGCAGTTTGACTTCAAAGCCTTTAAGTCTTAGAAAGTCTGTTCTGGGATTTTCAAGCTTGGTAATGCTCAAGACTATAACTCACTTTTTTAGATAAAATCTATGGATTAGCCTGCTCTGTGGCTTTTGGTGTCCAGATCAGGGCTGAGCTGTACCTTAGCTGTTCCAATTCACTATACTCTTAACTATATATTAACATCACTGTCCAGGAATTTTCTTTTCTATGCTAACCTTGGAGTAGCTAGATAATACAGATGTACATTACCTTTTGTTTCTACTTTTTATAAACAAATACTTGAGATAAAATATCTCTTTGGAGGGAAGACCAAAACTTACACAATTCTATGTAATACAGAAACTCAGTCTTTGACTACAACCCAAGACCACCTTCATTTCTTTCATCAGTTTTGCCTTAGAGCTTGTGATGATCCTAGACTATTTTGTTTTGCCTATATTTTATCTTTGATGAGGTTTGCAAATTCTCCCAAGTGATTGAATGAGATTTCCAAAGGGACTCACTCCCTTTGGAGTACACGGTTGGGTGGGTCACTCTTGCTATTGGCTAGCTCCCCCCATTCTATACCGGACCTTATTGATTCACCTCTAAGGAATCCATTTCTGAATGACCCTGTGTGTGACAGGAAAAATGTCCGGGGACCTTGCTACAGGGCCTCTCTTTTTCTGAAAAAGATAACAAATACCTTGTGCCCTTCATGTTTGGCTCAAGCAACTTCTGGGTTCACAAATGACATTAGCTACTTGACACTACTCCCTTTAGAGGTGTCACTGACAAATTGAAGAGGAATAGACTAAAATGACATTAGTGCAGATAATAACATCATTAATTCGGGTTACTTAACATGGAGTTTGAATTTTGTCTCTTGGTCTTGCTCTTTCCTAGCACTCCAGGACATTATCCCGCCTGCAGCAGCTGGCATAGGACTTCAGCTTATAGTTAGCATTGTAAGATTACTTTTTAAAGTCTCTCTCTTGCATTAAACTTTTATGTGAAAAGGTAAACTTGAGTCAGTGAACAGAACTCATATCTGGGGGACTGGACATTTTACTTCCGTTGTCTTAGTTTTTGTCTGTGTAAAACATGGGAAGTAGACCAGACCATCCATGAAACGTGGACTTGTTCATATGGTTTATGATGGTATTTCACCAAGTGATACTTCGGGGGTTCAGTAAAAGATTCCTGTTTAGGTCTTTTACATTTGTTCAACAAATACACATGGAGTGCTTACCATTTGTTCTACAAATCGCAGATACAGTGAACAAAATAGACAAAATCCTCATCCTCATGATGTTTGCATTTTGAGCCTAAAATGTATTAGCTGCTTGAACACAAAAAATCTGTTCTCGTAATTTGGGCAGAGACATGCCTTCTGCAGGACCTGAAGAGATGGGGAAATTCAAAACAAAGCCAACCCGACCATGACACTTCTTCTCCAGAAGCTGGTAACAAGCATGGTGGTGCATATTTGTAATCCCAGCACTCTGGGAGGCTGAGGCAAAGGGTCACAGGTTCAAACCCACCTTGGGCAATTTAACAACTTAATGAGACCCTGTCTCAAAGTAAATTTTTAAAAAACTAAAAGAAAAGGGATCTGGAAATGTAGCCCACTGTTAAAGCTCTGGTTTAAGAAATTAAGAAAAGGAAGAAAGAGGAAGGAAAAGAAGGCAGAGAAAGGAAATGAGAAGACAGGGTGGCAGCAGTTGACAGTGTGATGGGGAAGCAAACTTCATATATTAAAAGAAAACTCTAGTTCAAAATAGCATAGGCTAAAGCCAATGAGGAGAGACCACATTCAAAATCAGTAGACCTTAGGAATACTTCATAATGTTCAAAGAGCTTGAATTTGAGTAACACAGGTAGATTCAACATTTGAAAAGGTAAGTAGCACCAAAGTTAAGAAAAAATATAGTCTATGATAAAAGAACAGGGGACAGCAAAGTGACTTTCTTCTTCTTCTGACAATACTGTATCCAATGCACAGTTTCGCAGATCAGATGTATTGATGTATTGTGAGGCCATCAGCAAGGGCTTTGAAGTGCAGACCATGAGAACGAACTAATGGGATAGATCAAATTGAGTCCTTTTGCATTCTAAGGGTAAGGACTGGGCTTCTGATGTATTATTAAATAATGCCCAGCCAACAAAGAAGATGCAATTCTAAGAAGATATATGCTGTAGTTCTAAATCTTGGGCCTGGACCCATCAGATCTCAGACAAAGCTCGGTAGCTGAGCAACCCCGGCTACTGCTGTACACATGGACGCAGAGTCAGTCCCAGGGATCTTTTCAGAAAACATGATGGGAGAAAAACATTAAGGGGGAAGGAGGAGGAAGGAGAAGAAGAGAAAGAAGACAGTGATAACTTGATGCCATAGTTGACTTTGAAAAGTCCCCTTTCGCCCCATATCCTAGGAGTTCTCAACATGCTTCCTCGGGGTTCTGAAACTGAGGTAGAAGTTTTGAGAAGAAGCCTGGCTTTACTGCATGTGCTAAGGTAGCAGCTGTCAGTCTTGGCGACAGTCACTATTACACTGATCGGAACCGAGCTGGGATTAAAGCCACCTGTTTCCCCGAGCTTGCTGTGGTTCCATCCCTCGGAAAGAAAACCACCCAGATGTGAACTCTGCGGCCCAGCAGACCTGGGAAAGCTGTCAGTGGGCAGGATGAAACGTCTGATGAGAACCCTTGGTAGCCTTAGGGAGCCCGCCCCACAGCCCCGGCCCGGGGCCAGGCTTACCGCTGAGGGTGAGTTCCGGAGTGCTAAGGGTCATGAACACTGAGTGTGAGTGTGAAACAAGAATACGCGAAAAGTCTCTCTGTGGTTAGGAGTAACTAGGCTGACTGGACAAATATCTGATCTAATCATTTTCTCATCCTATTCGTGCATCCAAAGTCAGGAGTCGCTAGGTCCTTATGAAGCTAACTTTCCAACACAGGGTTTACCCCTGGGAGCTGCCATATCTTCCTAGCAGAGAGCGATGGGGGCGCTGGTGGTTTACAGTAAAGGCTCGCTGAATTGATGAATGTATCAACAAGCATCTTCTAAGCAGCTTCAGGGACATTAAGAGAAAAGGTAATGAGAGTGTGTAGTTGTTGCTTCCTTGAGCTCTGCTTCCAAACAAGGAGGCTGGAAACAATGCAGCAGAAAGAGGATACACGTCACAATTTGAAGACTTTCCATTTGTCCATCGGCAGCTTATTACAAGGGTGTTTTTTCATCCAAAAATGCTTCATTTCTGAGAACACCATTTCAGTGTTACTGGGTTTTCGCTCACCAACTCTATTTTCATGTTTCTGCCTTTGCACATCTTTCTGCCTTTAGGTGATAAATTAGGAATAATAATCAATCAAAAAGATGAACATTTCTTTTTGAAAACTTTTATGTTAAGGAAAAAGGAATGTTGAAGATGGAAATTCCTTGCATTTAAAATGTACTCCTCTGGATTCTGGGAAACAGAATAGTTACCAGCTTATCTTCATATTAGGGCAACTACATGCCACATACTTTAAAATTTGTGCTATAAAATAGCCATGTACTGACCTAGTTGAACAATGTTTATTTTAGCAATTTGCAACATAAATGGCCTCTGTTTACTAGTCATGGTAGAAATAAAAAAGCTCCTCCTGGGACCAGGAATATAGCTAAATGGTAAAGCATGTGTTCAGTGTGTGTGACTGGAAGGCCCCGCGGTTCGTTTCCTACACCAAAAGCAAACATGGTTTCACAGTTATCGTACAGTGTCTTCTCAACCCACCATCATAGCTTTGCTGTTCTTCCCACTGTGTGTTGAAGAGTTTTAGGTCCGAAGAGAAGATGTAAAGAACCCGAAGATCAAGTGTCATTTCAGCAGTAGGGGTGCTCTTAATTCCTTCATTCATCCTTGGCATGCTTCGATTGTAACACCACTCTACAAAGAACACTGTTAGGTGAGAGGGGAGAATTTTGCTATGCGAAATGAGTATCCCTTCTCCAAACTGCTTGGGACCAGGTGCGTTTTGGATTTCAGAAATTTTAAGCTTTTGGAATATTTACATAAACATAACAAACGATCTTGGGAGTGAAACATAAGTCTAAACATGAAATTCATTATGTTGAATGTATATTTTATACAAGGAACCCAATGGTGATTTTAGAAAATACTTTTGGTGCGCTTGTGTTATAACACAAATCAGTCACAGGAAGTCAGGTGTGGAATTTTTCTCATGCAGCATCAGGTTGATGCTCAGAAAGTCTCCGCTTTTTGGAGCATTTCAGCTCTTGAATTGGCAGATGAAGGATGCTCAGTCCCTGTTTTGTACAGATGAAACAGTTAATATTTGCTAGATTGCATTCTACCTCTAATAGATGCGAGTCTTTCAGAATTGGTTGCATATTGAAAAAGCATAAATATTTCCCTGGACTTCTTCATGGCTTTCTGAGTGTGTTCCAGCTCTGACCTCTTCGTTTCCCTTCTACTTTAAAGAGCAACTACCAGGTCTTGCTGCTCCTCTTTCCCAATCCCTCCTAAACCCGTGTTTCTTTGTAGCTCTGTTGTTATCGTCCCTGTCCTGGCCTTCATCATGTGTGTCCTGACAGCGGGCTGATCTCCCTCTCCCTGGCCTTACTCCCTTGTTGTTCTCTCTCTGCAGGCCCCAGGGATATTGCCTTGAGCACTACACGAGCGATGCTCATAGCGGCCTGTCTGAAGGGTCTGCAGCTTCCTGCCTACCTCACTGCTCACCACCTTGCCCCTCTCACTCTGAGCACTCTGAGCTACATCCTAGAAGATGTCGCGTCCCCTTGAGATTTCTGGTGTCGTGGTTTCAGAAATGCTTTCTCGAATCTTCCCTGACCCACTTGACTGTGGTTGTTCCCATTCATCCTTGAGATTTCACTTTACCCAGCAGCCTTTCTCCCCCGAGACCTTCCACACGTGGACAAGGCCCTTCCCATCCCTGCCTCCCTGTCCATGTCCCCCATCACAGTGCTGGTTACGCTCGAGGGTGAGTTTCTGCTTGTGTGGTCAGTGCCCTCCCTGGACTGAAGCCTCCTCAAGTGCAGAGACTGTATTTATCTTGTTCTCACTGCCGTCACCAGCATTGAACACAATGATTAGCACTTTAGGTGTTAAATAAATATTTGTAGAATTTTTTTTAAATTTAAGTGAGAATTCAGCACTTCCTGAAAATCAATTGTAAAGACATAGTAGACTGGAATAGTCTGACAACCACTTCGGAATGTCTAGTACTTTTGAGTAGAATTGTGATTTTTGAAAAAAGGTTTTTTTTTAAAAAAAATTTCAAATTTCTTACACACATGAACATGTGAGACAAATTCATTTCCTTTGTGTTTAATTATATACTTATAACAGCACAATTCATTAAAAATCATAGAAGTGGCCTAAATGTCCATCAGCAGATGAATTGATAAGAGAAATGTGTGGCATTTCTCTTATCACAAAGGCATACTCTTCTGCCATAAGGAAACATAAACTTGAGTCATTTGGAGGAAAATGGATGTACCTTGAAATCCTAGTTTTAAGTAAAATAAATGAGATACATATGCTTGTCTATTTCATGGTTTGTCTTATAAGAAAAAGCATAAAGTATCCATGTATAAGGAGTGAAATAAGAGACAGATACTGGAGTGGGAAGATAGTCTTCCTCAAAGAGGAAGGGGATAAAGAGATGGAGGAGGGGGAAGAAAGGGGAAAGATGGGGATTTAAAAAGAAATTAAGATGTACCATGTACGTGTACTAGCTAAAAGTAGTTTAAACATGTGTGCTGGAAATTTGTAAAAAAGGGAAGAGGATCAGTGAATGGGTGGAGGGAGAGAAAGGAAAGGAAAAAGAATTAGCAAAAGGATTAAGTAATGTATTACGTACCTCCACCAACTCCACACAAGTAATGTAAACATGATATACTACACACATGTACTAATAAAAATAAATTGACTTGTAAAATTCAATACAAAAATTAAAGCTCTTAAGCCCTTAGCAGAATTAACTATGAGTTTATACATTTTTAATTGACTAAAAATTAATAGCTCACAGAAAAACTGAGTAAGGGGGAGATTCCCCTGCTAATTTTTTAGATATAATTTTCTCAATTCAAAGAATGAACCAGTCATGGTAGATCACTTACTTAAAAATATCAGTAGTGTGGGTTGGGTTTATAGCTCAGTAGTAGGGCATTTGCCTCTCATGTGCCAGGCCTTCGATTCAATCCCCGGCCCTGGAAAGAAAGGAAATGAAATTTGTAGATAATTAAGTTACAGATTCATGCATCATTAGAAAATATTAAAACCTGAAAAGCAGACGTGGTGTACGAAAGAAAAGAGGAGTTTAGTACTTACAGCCAGGAGTCATGGTAGTAAAATATTGTGCTCACCATCAAATAAAGACCATGTTTTAGAAAAAGAAAAGTTCACATAAGAGTTTGGGAGGCTGGAAGGCTGGTGATAGCCATCACTGAGCCGGCAGCCAGGACCATTATTAGGTGCTGAAAGCAGGGACCCTCTAGAACTGAACGGTGACTTTAGGACTCCCTGTAAGCCTGTCCCTGACAGTAACTTGAAACTAGAATCGCATTCTTCCTCTGAATACTTTTAATTTGGTAAGGACATCTATTGACCGGCACGTGTGAGCTTTCAATCATTTGCACAAAAGGAGTAAGTCTGGCATATAGCTCACTGGCATGAAGGAAGCAATGCGTGTGAAGGCAGGACGTTCTGAATGTTCAGTTTACAAATCTAATTGATAGTTTCTCTATTTTCCCTCTTTTGTGTGCGTACCTAAAGAAATTTTCATCAATATGGGTTTATTTTAATGTGTCTAGTTATATCATCATCATCATGATTGTGTCCTCCACTCAATGCAGGGTCTCTTCATTGCCTTTTACCTAAACCCTTGTTTTACATAAAAATTCCTATGTATTTGTTTATCAAAGGTTTTTCTTTCCACTTCAATACTGTCCAGTAGAGGGAATCCTCCACATCTGATGATGTTTCCTGTGCTGGTGTTTTGCTGTCATTGAGCGACTCAGTTCTTGACCGTGTGATGTTTTCAGTGATTTGGAAAAGGTAAGGTGACCCTTAAGTAAAAAAAAAAATCTTTTAATTAAAGCAAACAAGGGATCAGCTTTACGGGAAAGCAGTCAGTCAGCAAGTTCTTGTAGATTAAATCCAGAGGCTGCCTGGGCGGAGAGATGAAGGCCTGAGCCGGGAAGCCGCCGCCCCCTAGCACCAGTTGCCTCTGCCTTTGCTTTGGCCATGTCATTAATGCTTGTTTGCAGTGAGTACCTCTTCAAAGATTTCTTGGAAATAGCAGCTTCCCCAGACCTCACAGCTGGGAAGCCAAGAGCTATTAGCATTTAAAAAAAAAAAACAACTAACTTTTAAGTTTTCCTCTACACTTTCTTATGTGGCATAATTATTACTTGGAGGAAGACAGGCACCACCGTTTTCCTCTCCCTTATGCCGCAGAATATCGTCTTCTTTCCTAGAGGAATGAGGCTTGTTTTCTTCAAAGGTATGACTCTTTCCTACAGTTGAAGAAAGCTGTTACCTGCTTTGAATCTCAACTGAAACTTGTTTTAGTGAGTGTGTAATAATCGTTATCTCTAGCAGCAATACGCTACCACCCTTATTTAATTGGCAGTGTTACCATCTATCTGCCATCTATCCGCTCTTTCCTAATGTTTGTCTACTTCAGGTCTTACTCTATATCTGGTAAATTCCATTCATTCCATTTGTCCGCCCTTTGTTTTTTTCCTTTATCTTTTCTTTCTTCTTTTTTCTTTGTAATTGCGATCTTGGGCTTGGAAAGCTGGCACTGGAATCACTGAGCTAAATACCCAACATCCTCCCATTCTTTCTGCTTCTGTTGTGCTAGTTTTAATTTGTTTGTAACATTGTGATCAATTAATAGCCATCTAGAATAACATGACTCTGCCTTTCTATCTAGTCATATGTTTTCACCTTTACCTTTGTCTGTATCACACTGTGAACTTACAGCTAGAGCCTCCCTGCGGAGTTATAGATCCGGAGATACAGTGTTGCCACAATATTCCACAACGCGTTACATCGCTTTCCTGCCATCCAGCCCTGAGGCTGCATTCCCAGATCCAGATGCCCCTTGGTTTTCTTGGGCCATGTTTTTAATCTATGTTTTCTACGTCTCTAACGTTTATTCACCTGAAACAGGCACAAAAAACAGGCTGTGAAATGAACCACGTTTCGCCAATCCCGTGAGAACTGGCCTCACCCTTGACAGCAAATTACAAAGTAGATCTGGGCTGGGGAAATTCTCCTCTTCCAGCCTTTTCCATTCTGAGGAATTTGAGGTGTTTTCAGAGGATGAAATCCTCTAGGATTTTATACCCCTTAGCTTGTGGTCACTTCCCAGAGACCACGCTCGAAGGAAGCTTCTTGCCTAACCCTTTCCCCTCCTTCTCCTTGGCCTTCCTTCTTCCTAAAACTTGAGGTCACCTTAGTCCTTAAGTGAAGCTGATTTAGTCTTCCCATTCCACTTGGCACAAAAATTTGACCAAAAAAAAAAAAAAAATGTGGCCGGAGATTTAGCTC
>PVIC010033870.1:0-19964 GCA_004025085.1 Thryonomys swinderianus | reverse complement strand
GTTCTGGCTTGTGACCTGCATGTGTTGCGGTAAAATCAGCAGGTCATTTCAACAGATGCCCAAATCGTCATTCCCTGTTCATGCACAGAAAACTCCAGCTGCGATAGAAAACCTTTCAGGATCATCGGGATGTCACTAATGCGAAAAAAATCTTAATCTGCCCCAAAACGGTAATACAGGCATAACATCCGTTGTTGTGTTTTGCCAAGTAAACATTGTGCTTCTCACTACACCATGCGCGGGAAGGCTTTGGACATGATTTTCATGATAGCAGAAAGCTTGCTGTATTTTCCTGAAAAGTTTATCTTTACATGTCTTCTCTTCTCTAATACTACAGAGAGAAAAATACGCGTTTGGTTGCTTTGGCCAAGGCTCCTCCTATTTTTTCTGCCACTCTGAACATAATAAATTTTATCTGTGACAGATCAGACATGGGTCAGGCGGAAGGAGAAGCTGGCTCCTTGTCTCTGTGCAGAATAGCAACTCAGAGTCAGCCAGCATGGCTTCCGTCAGTGCTACACTCAGGTGAGAAACGCATCTCCTGTAGCCACACGGCCTGCATTATTTCCCCTGATAGAGGCATTAAGACAAACAAGAAAAACGCACTTTTAATGTGTGCTCATGAGTATATTATCAGATTTAAGTAGGAAATCTCTGCCTATCCTCTGGAGTTAAAAGGCTTCCTGCTAATTTCACTATATACCTAGTTTTTCATTTATCCATGTGTTTTGTACATCCCATACTTTACCAACTATCCCATCGGGTAGAGCGCTGGACTCGGAGAGAGCCGAGGCAGCTAAGAAGGAACACAAGAGCGAACAGGGAGAAGCGACAGAGCGTCCCGGTAGACGCTCCGACAGGAGTATGCGCACAGGCTCGCGAACCCAGAGTTTGCTTTGCTCGCACCAAGCATAACGAGAAGTGCTTCTGCACAGAGGAAACACCAGAATTTTGGTATTGAAGCCTATTCTGGAGATTTCGAGACCAAGTGAGAGCAGGAGTTAGGGAACGAATGTCAGGACGGAAGGGCGCAGCGGTACCTGGAAGGAGTGCTCTGATTCTTCTACGTATTTTGAAGGAAAGATAAACACTTGGGATTTTCTGTAAAAGAGGAAAATGAAAGTATTATATTTGGGAAAGGTCTCTCCACAGAGGAGGCCCCGTTGAGATGGGATGGAGTTGCGCCGTGTCGAGAGACTGCGCATGCTCAGTGGTCACAGAGTCCTAGGAAGATGCAGATTTGACTTTAAAAAAGCAGAGGAGGGGCTCAGGGCCAGCCTGAACTACAAAGCGAGACCCTGTCTCCAAAAAGCAAAAAAAAAAAAAAAAAAAAAAAGCAGAGGAGGAGGAGGTGAGTGGAAGAAAAAACAAAATACGACGTAGTGTTCAGGTTTCTGGCTTTTTCCCAGCTAGGAAATTACAATTCAAATGTTTAGACTTCCACTGAAAAATAATTGGGAAAGGAAGTGTACCAATAAAAATTCAATTTTTTAACAAAAGCTAAAAAATATTTTTTAAAAAAGTACACACTGGGAATATTTGAAACACTATTGTTACTACACTATGTAATTCTTAGGAACTCTTATTGAACTGCTCCAAATGGAACTTGTTCGTAGTTCGCAGACACAATCCGGTCATGTGTACAACTACATAGACAATAATCAGTATTAACAAACGTGAGTTTGCGGTTTAGTAACCCCAGAGTCGGCAGGGCCACCGCTGAGCAACGCGAAGACCCCAATAGGTCTTCCTCAGCCGTCAGAAATGAATTATGAATAAGACAGAACCAAAAGCTGTTGAAGAGATAACAAGAATTAAAGAATTTGCAGCAGATGGTACCAGCTGTGCACATTTAATTCCAGCTCAAACAATCTGCCAGACCGTTCGACAGAACTGCTTTTGCATGTGAAATCGGAGTGTCTCAGAGCCAAAGAAGAAGCGAGAGCAGCCCTTCTGGCGTGAGCTCCCAAACCTTTTATCATAATTAACATGAGTGGACACAAACCATCCACTGCCGCCCTTGCACGAACAGCCCCTCTCCCCATTCCTCACCTCCCCAGACACGAGCTGCACACAGATGGACATGCACAACCATGCATGTGCAAATGAAAGAACACGTTTAAGAATTTGTTAGAGTGAAGTATCCCAAGATTATTTTTGCCATATAAAGAACCACACTCTTAAAAAATTTAAAAGATCAAATTGATTAATTATGACACTGGAATTGATGGATAGCCTAGCCTCCTAGGAGACACTGCTGGTACCATACACATAGAAATGTCTTAGTTTTACACTGGTGTTTTGGTCCATTTAAACCTACTTCTGTTGAAATCCCCAATTTCAGATTGATATTTATACACCACATAGGTAAATTCTGGATATGCTTATGAATATGGGGTTGTTAATACTGTAACTATGAATATCCACAGAAAAACAAATCTAAATGTAACTGCTGTTCTATGATCAATTGATACTTGTTGAACCCAAAGGGGAATGTTTATGATAAATATCTGATATCTTCAATCACCATGAAGGGTTAAATTGATTCTTCTCATAAACTACTGAAAGCAAAAGTTCACAACAACAAATTGATTTGCTTTTTCAATGGAAACAATCCATTGATTCAGTTGTTTAAAAGGAGGTTTGCATACATCAATGAAATGTTATCTACTAAAAAAAAAAGTAGCACCTACTGCAGAGAGTCTCATTATCTTTCAAGTTCTGCCTCTCCTTGGCTGATCTTATTTTTCTGGCCTCAACTGTCCTGTCTTACTAAAAGTATTCTATTCTCATTGACTAAATTTTAAATGTTTGTGCAAGCTTCCTATAAGTCCTCAAAACATTTCAGGAAAGTATCTTTCCACTAAATTCTTTTTTTCTGGCCACATTTCCCACATTATTCTAGAATGGCTCAACTATTTATGTCTTTGGTGTAGTTCACTCCTGTTCCCCAGATGCAAAGAACCCCTTCTGATCCTCCCATTTAACAAGCATCTCTTAAAATGATTGTACTGTTCAGATACTCACTATTGTCATCTGAGAATGTATTCTATCATTCCTATTATACTGGAAGGTCCTTGAGGATAGAAAAGGGTGTAATTTCTACATTTGTCTCCTTGCACTAGGAGCTCAAGTTGGCTTCTTAGATAAATGAATGAACTCACAGATGAAATTGTTACTAGCCATATGAAGAGTAAAAATGAAATTGATCCCTGTCCAAATGAGACAGATATTTGTACTTACAATCCAAATTGGATTATGTGCAGACAGACCAAAATCAGCCACATTGATTTTCTTTCTTTTTGAAGCCAAAAAGATCATTCTAAGGCAAGGTTACATTTATCTTTCCATCTGAAAAAAAGGTTGTTTATGTTGTTTGGCTTCCTGTGGGCTTATTCTGGGAAGTATTTCAACATTTACTAATTCTGAGATATATTTGGAAAACAAATGAAAAGCAGAGTTGTTAATGATTACTTGGGAAGTTTAAAAATCAGACAAATTTTACATTAATATTCATAATTTTAATATAGTTCAAATATAAGCATATCCATCTATATATACTGTGGACTTCAAACTGGTAAAGCACCTGCCAATACCAGTTTGAATAATTCCTTTCTTTGTGTGTGTGTGTGTGTGTGTGTGTGTGTATGTGTGTGTGTGTGTTTTGAGACAGCATCTCGCTTTGTAGTTCAGGCTGGCCCTCAGCTCACTATGTAGCCCAGGCAAGCCGGGAACTCAGCAATCCTCCTGTCTCTGCCTCCTGAGTGTTGGGATTACAGGCGTGAGCCACCATGCCCAGCGATTCCTTTCTTTTTATAATTCATAAACATTCAGGAAAATTAGCCTCACATGTAAAAGGTAGAAAACAGCAAAGAATAAAAGGAATTCATTGTTATCACAGGTAGAACAATTTACTATGATGAGAGAAGAAATTCCAAGCACAGGTAAAGTGTACTTTGCTTCTCCCTGTGGACTATCTTATCCTTAGTTGAAGCTTCTGGTGTATGACTGATACAATTTAAAAATATTTTTTGTTAAGGACTTTCATTAGTAAAACTGCCGCAGATGGTTATATTTTTCAAAAAATTTCAAAGAAACCTGATTTTTCAGCAAAAGATACAGATGCCATCTCATTTATGCTAGATTACAAATCTATAGAATAAAATATAGCAATTATTTTGGCTATACTGTGAATATCAGAAAATATGTGATTATCTCAAGACATTACCAATTTTAAAAATAAGATAATACATAGACAGTAGTGTATTAAAATTTAGAAGACAATAATGAACTCGCAGGGAGAGAATTTCTGTATATGAAATGAAATAGACATTGCATTTTGCAAGAGATTTTGAAAAATTTGATATCTTGTGAAATGTTCATATTTCATTTATGTTCTCTAAATATTCGTGCATTCTCAAGTGATTTTAAACTGATACTCCTAGACTGTATTAGACTTAAATGAAGATTAAAAGACTTGCTACTGTGGGAACTAAGGTGTAGTCATTTAATGTTAGTAAGACAACTTTATTACTGATGAAACTCTGGGTCTACATTATCTCAATTATTTAGTAAAACTACATTTACTTTAATTATCATATTTCTATTTCTCTATGCAGAGACAAAGTGAGAATCTCAGGTGATCTACACAATGAAACACATTCAAAACAAAGAGAAAGTTCCAGAAAATTGTGATTTCTTCTCTTCCAAGATGACTACCTACCTCTCCCCAACGACTTACCAGCCTTCTTTTAGAAAACAGGGGGATATGTAGTTTTTACTAAACAATGTTTATATTATACATGTGTGCATTTTTTTTGGCTTTTTTTGGGGGGGGGACAGGGTCTCGCTTTGTAGTTCAGGCTGGCCCTGAGCTCACTATGGTACCCAGGCAAGCCGCCACGAACTCAGCAATCGTCCTGTGTGGTTACCGGGGATCAACTCAGGACCTTGCGCTTGCGAGGCAGGCACCGGAACCACTGAGCTAACCCTCCGGCCCCCATGTGTGCATTTTAAAGAAGACAGCAGTTGAGAAAATTTGAAGAGAAAAATACCACCATTTTAAATTTCTGGATTATGTGAAAAGCTTGTTTTGGTGTCAGCATAAGGATGATTGGCTTGTATGGTCGGAGCCTTGGCTACTGGTTTCAGCTTTAATGCCTTTCTGTTATCTTGTTCTTTTAAATACAGTATTACTAAACTAACATGACACAAACTTCACTCTCTGACTTCCTTAACATACTAAGAAGCTCACAAAGACTGAAATGCCAGTTACGCCTCAGTATTAATGAAATTGTTTAGAGGAGGCTAGTGATAAGAGGAATGATTACCCGGAAGAAACATTTCTAGCCCTTCGAGAAGCTTGCCTCCTCCTCTCAACAAGGCTTGCTGCTCTGCAGCAGGAAGCACAGTTTTAGTCCCGCCTGACAATTTTTCTTCTTGCAAGACATTATTCTCCTTTAAAAAGTGACTTTATCATGACTCTTAAGTCTCTTTATCTTTCTTCTCAAAAACTAAAGGCCACCGTTCATCAAGAAAATGACTACATTTAAATTTGAATGCCCCCCTTATTCTAGAGTTAATGTTTAAACGCAAGCATTCTATTTCCCGTAGCTGGAGGAGTCAAACGTGACTGATACAAGAGTGAGCGGTCATAGAAAAATGTGAAACATCCAGGCTTCGTTTTTCCTTCTTCCCTGGAAGTTAAATTCTATAAAACAGACATAGAAATAAAACCAATAAAACCGACTGCAAAGGAACAGAAAAATCCCTACTGGATTATTTGTAAATTGTGACAATTTTTATTGTACTTCAGTTATTTTACAAGTTGCCCTCATAACCATAGAATTGAACTTGAGTCTGTTAATTAAAAAGTGCATATTTGCTGGGTACTCAGCTGTAATAGATGGAGACTCATATAATAAAATAAAGATTGCAAATGGACCATCAAACTCATAAAAACATGGGTATCAGTGACATGAATGGAAAAAAATCTCACCCTCGCCTGTTTTGCGTCCTTCTTATTCAACATACTCATTTTGTTCTGGTCACTTTGTCCATTTGGCTGTACCATTGCCTCTGACAGTACAATTTTGAGAAGTATGCTGACAGAGGGCGATTTTCGAATGGTGACCTGTTCTCTCCCTTTTCATGGGAGACATTACATTCTGTCTTAAAATCAGTACTAGTTTTATTCTACAGGTATTTCGGGAGAGAACCGACAAGCACTGAAGATTGGCACTTCCGGTCACAGAGCCTATAGTCATTGTCTCAGTGGATTTTAGCAAATCGCTTTTTTTCATGACCTCTATGTGAAAAGATCAATAGCCTTTGGGAAGTGAAAACAGAAGAAAATGGAGAAAGAAAAAAGATTTCAGTGATTAAAAACTATAAAAGAACAGGTGCTCTTCATATGTATGTAGGTTTTTAAGTGGATCGCTGACAGATGGTCTTATTAAATCTTTACTGTTCTGTGAATCTGTGGACATTTTATTATGGAAATCTTTTTGGTGCTGTTTTAATTATGGAAAACAAGGATCTTTGAATACGTCACCAAGAACGTAGTCCAGTAGGCAGGATATTGACTTAGAAATCAGACACGAGGGGGTCAAACTTCTCCATCAGTATTGTCACTTCAGGCAAGGCCAGGTAGTTAATTTCACCATGTATCAATTTTGTCCTTTATAATGTGAAATTAACTACAGTGTTTGTCTTAACATATCCTAGTGAGAACTGAATAGGATACACCACATCACAGCATATTACGATGTAGCAAGCACTTACTGTTGGCTATTATGTTAGCTTTTTTTTTTCTATTTTTCTCTTTCAGTGGTCAAACAAATCTAATTTCCAACATGTTGCTTTCCTACAGATCAACTGTGCCAGATGATATCTCCCTCCCAAATGTGGATTTTGTAGTTTTCCTTCTGGAGAAACCGAGAAGTTCTTCAGAATTTGGGCTGATAATTTCACGTTTGCCCAATAACTTTGGAAATGCTTCGCTAAAGTCTAAGCCTCTGGACACAAAAGACACTGAACATTTTGCACAAAAAGCTACTGTTTGGGATGATGACCTTGTATAAACCACTTCATTTCCTCATCTTTTAACTTTTTCTGACTGTAAAATATGATTTTCAATCGAGTGTGGGAAGCTGGTAGAAGTGAGTGAAAAATGGTTTGTGATTTATTGGGAGCTGTAGAAAACAGGAGCTACAGCATCGTTCCCCGTATTATATGCTATTGTATAAATCTCTTACAAACTTCATTCTGAAATGATAGAATTCATTTGGGGAAAAGTAATTGGATTATAGGATTAGCTATGCGTTGGGAAATAAATATCAGAAACTGGAATCTCAGCAGGAGTCTTTATGGACCATAATCAAACTTGGTTTTGTGTCCCATAATTAATGAAATGAAGTTCTGAGAAATGAAGTTTTTAAAAGATCTTCAGTGTGGCTGTCCAGGCAGGTCTGGAACAGCCAGCATCGACTCGAGGTTTTCGGTGACTCAAGTTAAGGTGCTAACCTCAGACGTGTGTCCAGTCACCATTCATACCAAGTACCTGTTGCATCTAACTCCTCATCCCAGCAGGAGAGAAACCTACCCTGACGTCCTGACGGAAACGAGCGCAGCCGGCTCGCCAAGGTGGCCACCCCTCGGGACGTCTCCTGGATCCTCCCAGCCGGCCCCACCCCCCGTAGAAATCCGCGCGTCTGGGCGGCCGGAGAGGGTGGGGAGGGATAGGTCCACTCCACTCCCTGCGGCCTCTCCCCGCGGGATAAGGTCGGCTGGGCATGTGCAGTTTTCCCGTTGCTGTGTCTGCCCTGGTGAGAGATTCTCAGACACACGCGTGCACATGGGTGTGAGCTGCCAGTGTACACTTGGGGACGCACGCACGGGGAGCAGAAAGCACAGTTCATCTTCCATAAACTGGCACCCTTTCTCCCCACTGCGCGCCAGCGCTCCCTCCCTCCCTCTCTCCCTCCCTCTCCCTCTCTCCCCTCCTAAACTGTCAGACCCACAAAGCCGCACAACCCAGACTTCAGAGTCCCTGAACTCACTGGCTCCTCGCCCAGCCAGCACCTACGAGGCGCGCCCGGGACGAGGGCTGGGGTGTTTGTGTGGCGAAGAATAAAGGCGAGAGCCTGTATCTGGGGCCAGGTGGAGAGCTCCGAGCTCACGCAGGCCAGTCCTTTGCCTGAACCCCATAGGAAAAGGCTCAGAGCCGCCTGAGAGTGGGACAAGCGGGACCACAGGCGGCGGCGATCGCCTGCTCCGTCCAGGGCCAGCCCCGCAGCCCTCCGCACTCCGCACAGGGCTTCCGATTCCCGCAGGGTCGGGTCGCCCGTCCGGACTCTGGTCTGAGGAGCACGAACGTGGGAAGATTCGGGCCAGGACGCCGCCGGAAAAGATGAGGCCCTTGGCAAACAGGGCCAAAGCCCACTGGTGTCGGGACGCAGCCCCGCCACGCTCACCGCGAGAGAGGGAAGCAGGGAGCTGCGTCCTCCCCTCCCAGCCGTGCGGGGGAAGCGGGCGGCTCGGCGCGGCCAGTAGATGGCGCAAGAGCTCTTCCTTTGCACGGTCTTAACCCTTGCGCGGGGCGGGAGCCGCCGGGTCCAGATGTAGAGACACGTACACATTTTACATTTTGAAAGAAACCTCCCATTTACATTTCTGGGATCGACTCCGAATTAAGACACACGAGTGTGTTTCGATAACGACCGCCGATAAAGTAGGCTGACCGCGGCGCACCCTGCACAAAGGGGGCCGGGGCCGTGAAAGGAGGACGTGCCGGGGAAGCAGCGACTCCCCTCTCCCCCGCGCGCCCCTCCCGGCGCTGGGCACCCAGGTGCGGAATCCGGCCTTAAGAACCCGGCCGCGGGTTTACACGCAGGTGTTTGAACATGTAAACGCACGTGTGCACGGAAATTCTCCTCTGTGCCCCGCCCCCCCCCCCCCCCCCCGCGCACGGTCACAGCGTAATCAGCGCGGGGCGGCTGCCCGCACGCCCGGCCACGGCCGCACCGCGCCGAGCCTCCCTGGGGCCCGGGGCGCCTCCATCGCCTTCGCCCTCAGGGCGACGCAGACCTGCGATTGGAACACCGAGCTGCGCCTGTGGCTTCACGGGCTGCCGCGGAGAGGTCCCCGCCGGAGATTCCCGGGCCGCCTTTTGCAGGCAGAATTGATCTACCGGGGAGGGGAAGGTTGGGAGGAAAAAAAAAAAAAAAACACCAGCTGCTTAAATTCAGACGCCGTGGGAGCCTCGCAGAGAGCGGCGCGGCTCGGGCGGCTCGCGGCGCTTCGCGGCCGCTGCGGGAGGAGGCGGGATCCGGCGGATTTCGGCAGAGGGGAAGCGGCGCGGGAGAAGGCTGGATCGGGAGTCGGGAGACGGTGCCCCCGTCGGAGAGATGGTTGAGTCCTCGTCAAGGTTGCTGTGGTATCCCAGAAACGCCGCTCACTGCGAGCTGTGACCGCGCGCGGCGGCAGCACAAACACTGCGCCCGAGCTCGGCGGCGTCGCGGGCCGGCCAGAGCCATGCCGGGGCCCCGCGGGGAGCACAGCCGGCCGCGGGCCCCCGAGCCTCGCCAGCCCCGCCAGCCCGGCGCGCGGCGGCCGTGTGCCCGCTGCGGCCGCCCGGACTTCCTCCCGCTGGAGAACATGGGCACGCGGGGCGCCTGGACGCTCTGGAGCCTCGTCTTCCTCCTGACGGCGCCGCGCGCGCAAGGTAGGGCTGCCCGCGGCTTCCGCGCCCTGTGCGCCCAGCACACGCCCGGGGCCCGGCGGGGTGGGCCGCGGCTCGGGGCTCCCCCGGGAGGAGACGCGTCTGCTCGCCGGCCTGGGCGGTCAATGCGGTGGCCGAGCCCGGGCTCCGGGAACCCTCCTGCGGTCCGCGCCCGCGGCGGGAGCGGCTCGGCCGCCTCTCCCTGCCCGGGGCCGCCGGGGGAGACCTCCCGGCTTCCCGGGCGCCGAGGGTCGCCTCGATTTCTAGCGGGGTCTGGGGCTTCGTCTGCGCCAGAAACACCGGGGCCAACGCTCGTTAACCCTTTCTGGGGACAAAGTTAGCGACGTGCCGAGAGGTGGGGGCGACGGGCGCCTCGGGACCGGGCTTCGGAGCGTGCCGGCCCAACGGTGCGGGACGCCGGCGCGATCGCTCCGCGGGTCCCGGGCGAGAGGTCTGGGTCCGCGTGGCCGGGGTGCGGGACCGGCTCCGCGGGCGAACGGGGAGTCCTAGCGGCGACCGCGGAGGGAGCCCAGGACCCGTGGCCCGCTGGACAGTGCCACGCGCGCGGCCGGGCGGGAAGTGTCTGGGCCGGCGGCGGGGGGGCGCGGGGCGCGGGGCGCGGGCAGGGCCGCCTCGCGGCAGACGGCGGCTCCCCAACTTCTCCGCGCCCCGCGGGCGGCTCCGGGCTGCACGGCAGTCTCGGGGCGTCCGCGCCTCAGCCGCGCTCTCCGGGCTGGAGCAGCCGCTTCTCGGTGGCCCGGACGGGCTCGGCGGGCGCCGCTCAGCCCGGGCCCGGGGCCGGCGCGGGGGCTGTGCCGGGAGAGGGCGGCGGGCCGGGCGGGCGCCGCGGCGGTCCCTCCGGCCCGGCCCCTCCGCCCTGCGCCTCCGGGAGCCGGAGCCGCAGTCGGCCGCGGCCCGTGAAGCGGCGCATTGTCCGCTCGCAGCTGGCGCCCCCGCAGGCGGCGGCGATTTGCATTCGGGAGCCGCGGCCGCCGGGAGGCACCGCGCCGGCAGCTCGCTCCGGGACTCGGGGGCGGGAGCCGCGGACGCCGCCCGAATGTTAACGCCGCGCTGGGCGCCGGCGGCCGCGGGCTCGGGCGGCAAGTGGCGTGTGCGCCCGGGCTCCCTGCAGCCCGAGCGTGTGTCTGTGTCTCTGTGTGTTCGCGTGCGAGCGTGAGAACGCGTGTGCGCGCGTGCGAGTGTGAGAGGAGCGCGTGTGTACGCGTGTCCTCCGAGGCCCGGCCTCCCGCCCGCTGCGGCCCGGCCTCCGGGTCCCCTTCCGCGGGCGGCGCGGCGAGTCCCGGACACCTGTGGCGCCGACGCCGGCGGGGCCGGGCTGCGCGGGCCGGGGGTGTGGGGGAGGGCGGCGTCGCGCGCGGGAACTGTCGGGGAGTCGCCGGCGCCGTCTCCCGCCTTGGGTCCCCGCGTGCGTCCTGGGCCGTCCGGATTCGGCTCCCGCGTCGCCTCTGCTGGCAGCGGGGACACCGAGGCCCGGGGCGGAGCCGCCTGCGGGGAGACAAAGTGCACTTTGCTCGGTCCAAGCCCCTTGCGCGGGCGGAAAGGGCGGCGCAGCCGGGACGGCTTATCTCCGGGTCTCCGGGCGGTGGGAGCCTTGCGGGCACAGCTGGGGGCGGGGCGGAGACAGAGAGAGACAGAGACGAGGAGCCGGGGAGAGACAGACACAGAGAGACAGGGAGCCGGGGAGAGATAGACACAGAGAGACAGGGAGCCGGGGAGAGACAGAGAGACAGGAGAGACGGGGAGAGACAGAGACAGAGTCAGGGAGCGGGGAGAGACAGAGACAGAGACAGAGAGACAGGGAGAGACAGAGACAGGGAACTGGGGAGCAGGGCAGAAGGAGCCAGGCCCAGAGAGGCTCCTGCTGAGGCGCAGCTCCAGGCGCCGCCCGCCAGGTCTCAGGACAGCAGCGGCGGCTCTCGCACCCACAGGGACACCCGTGGGGCTCCGACCCCCAGGGCTGGCTTCCAAGGGCCCGGAGCGGAGCAGTTGAGACACTAGGACTAGGATGAGGCACAGCCCCGGCCGGCACCACGTCGGCGCCCAGCCCGGGTGTCCCGGGTCCGCGCTGGACCGGGTTCCTTCAGCGGGGTTGACCCTAGTCCGGCTTCCGGGAGGTGATCGCCAGGGAGGCACCGCAGGGTCGGGGATGGAGCCCTCCGCCCTCACTCGGAGAAGCGGGGTCCATGTGCGGGGAGGGAGAGCGGCCCGCGGCCCCTTGCTGACACCGGCCCGCAGCCTGAAGGCGACAGTCTTTCCCGCAGATCACAGGGCGAGGCCTAGTGCTCTGGGGAGAGCGTGTCAAAGGGCAGCTGTCTTCACAAAATAGCAACGCGCGCGCGCGCGCTCACACACACACACACACACACACACACACACACAGGCGCACGCACGCGCACACCACCCAGGCTCTCACTGTCACCAGCCTCCAGACACGCGCGCAGCGAGGAGAGTGCGCGTCCCAGACGGGGCTCCGGCTTCCCGCAGTTTGCACACGTGTCCGCCCGTGGGCCTGTTTCCTTTGGGAATATTGTTTTCATTTCGTCTGGAAAGTCAGACTGTCCCCAAATTTCCACGGCTCACGGACCAAACCAGGTAGAAAGCGGGTGCCTGACTTGGTCCTGTGCGCGTGCGCGTGCGCGTGTGTCTGGTAGAGATAAGGGACTCGCACCGGGCAGCCTTGGGGCGCCCAAGGGAGCTGGTAGCAGACGCCGGGAGGGTTCCCAGCCGAGATCCCCGTAGCCGTCCAGTGTGGCGGCCGCCGCGGCGCAGGCTCCACCCCACCGAGGCCCGGACCTTCCTTCGGTCCTTCTCCCAGCAGGAGCGTGAACTTCTCCAGGACGGCTGGGAGGCGGGCGCTCCTCAGGGCGCTGCGGGATGGGGGTCGGCTTCTCAATGGCGCCCTTTCTTTCCTCGCCTGGCGGATGGCCAGAAGGCCGGTGGCGAGCAGCCTGCGGTTCTGCGTGGGCGAAGCTTGGGGCGAGCAGGGAGGGCAGAGGGACGAAATGGCGCGGGTGGGCCTGGCGCAGGTGCGGTCTCCAGGCCGCGCTGGTGGTGGCTGAGGGCTTGGAGAGCGGATCTAGAAGGCTGGAAAGCGCACTGAAGGGTGAAGGCCAGTCGCGCCCGGGCGAGAAGCCGAGGCTGCAGCCCCAGCAGGGCCTTGGGCTTTGCGCACGGGGAGCTGCTCAGTCAACATAAAATGCTGCCCCGTCTGGTCCCGCAGCTCGGAGCGGCGGCTGAAGGTCCGCATGGGCGGGGGCGGCCTCCGGAGAGCGGCTGCCTGTCCTTTGGCAGCGCCCTGGGTCCGCTCCTGAGTGGGGTGGGGAGCGGCAGCCCTGGGGGAGCAGACGTGAGCCGAAATAGTCCAGGAGGAGTCTCGGCCTCTTGAAGAGCTGCTGGCAATTCCCTTGAGATCTTCAAGGAGAAAAAGGAGAGAATGACCCGGTAAATGAAGTGCTCCAGGAACACGTGCTTAGCTTCAGGAGTTACCACCGTTCATGTGTTCCTGGTATTAATTAGCATCTCTTTCAAAGGTAGCAGAATAGAGGCGGAGTAGAGGCGTCTCTTCCTTGAATACAAAATTCAGCGTGTACAGAAACTGTACGGAAAGACAGTGGCAGCGAAGTGTCCACAGACCTAAATACAGTGAGAGCGTCACAAGATCTCGTAAGGCCAGAACACGAACAAGGGTCCGAGAGGCGGCCCAGTGTACAGTGCGGTGCTTATCTGGGAACACTGTGGCGCTGAAAGGCTTGCCTGGCGTTGCTCACGTAAACGAGTGAAAGGAACTGGGGTTCCCTGCTCTGGGCTCCAAATATACTTCTGCTTTTCCAGAACGTGGCTCTTGTACATACTTGTCAGGGTCTCCAGAAAAGCTCCAGGATAGCGAACACTTCCAATATTTTGTCTAGCTGGGGAAACAAGTGTAAAGCGACAATCTCCTCCATGCAGCGCATGCTCCTGTAGGCAACACCATCTGGGAAAAGACGCCTCCTTGTGCCGTAAGTGACAAGGTTTAGGAAATAAGAAGTCAGATCTTCACTAAATGAAGAGATTAAGGAGAAACGTGTAAGACACAAATGCAGTGTAAGACCATTTTTATCTCCATAGACATGAAAACAAACTTGAGCTCCTTCCCTCTTATCTCTTTCTTTTAATGACTTAAAGTACGGAGGACAGAGTAGCTCCGGGAGGGGTCGCGTTGGGAATCCACGTGAGGTCTGGCTGGAAAGGGTGATAGAACAAACTTCACGGTTATGACATTCCTCTCTTTAATCCCAGGGTGAGCAAGGTGAATCCTGCATTCTCCAGGCAGACCTAGCCCTGTGCCCACAAGATTTTCTCAGAATTCAGTTTCTCATGAGGTTTTTATTCCCACCAGGAATATCACTTCAGTGAATGTCACTGAGAAAAAAAAAATTGCCTGATGTCTCCCAGTATCCATCCCTCCAGGGCGGAAGGCAGCCTTCCCTCCTCCTGCGGTGTCTGCCCTGCAGCCACGAGATGCTGTTCACGTCATCAACCTCAGCTAACAGGTCACGCTGGTAGGAAATTCTCAAAGACTGGAATTTTCTACATGTAATGGTTGGCTGGCCACGATCCAACAACCTGAAGTCTCCTCCACGAAATCTGAGCTTCCCACATTATCATACACATCACAGACCTTGTGGATAGATAAAATGTCCACCGGTGCTAAGATACAGCCTTGGGTAACACACATTAATCTACTGGCTCTAAAAGGCTTGTGCGAAAGGGATTTTCAAGGTGTCTCAGACAAGTCGTATTACACTCCCCTAGAAACTGATTCCCACCGAAAGTCAGTTGCATCAGGTATTCTGGGAGGGAGTTAGGCATGACTATTTACGTTTTTAAGCAGGCGTGGAAGTCATTCCATTGGATTCTAAAGTGTAAGAGCTGCTGTGGTAGAGTGGAAAGTGTTAGATCTCTGAACCGTGAGAAATGAACATCAAATAATGTTTCTGCTAGTAACTGCCTTTAGATCAGCAGTTCAACTTTCCTGCACTTCAGTTTCACTGGGTATAAAGAAGATCAGAGTATCTGTGGCCATAAGAGAGAGATCTTGCAGATCGTGTGGACAGTCCAGTGCCTGGTGCTGGCGGACATGGAGATGCTGAACTTGTAGCACAAAGTCACGCCTTTACTTCTTCCCTGACCCACCACCTCTCCTGTTCCATGGCAGCAAGTGCCAAGTGTAGCCTTGGGTCCCTGTCACTTTACCGTGGCAAAGTTCCTAGGCTACTGTGCATCTGAGAACCACCCTGAAACTTCTGCTCACCTTTCCCCACACATACCTCAGGCTCTGGCTCTGGGGATCAGGGGCGGACTCATGGGTGAAAATGGTACTCGTGCTTCTGGGGTTGCAGCTCTTGAATCCGGGTGTTGGTTTCCTTTCTCTTGGTTGAATGATACAGTCACAGAACTTGTTCATTTACCTTGTCCAAAGTCGTGGGATTCACAAAACCGGAAGGGTCCTTAAACATCAGCTGGTTCCTGCTCATGTACTAAACAAGTGCACAGGCCTAGAAGAGAAAGCGAGTGTTGCTAGGTTACGAAGAACATCAGGTCCCGAAGTGAGGTAGGATTGCTAGGCCCTCAAGTTGGTATTCGACTTTCTCTCGTGCCTCCTTAATTTTAGTGCCTAGTTAGTTCCGTAGGGACTCAAAGTCACAGAAGTTACTATGTAAGTGTGTGACTAGTCCCACAAAAGAGTATCAGTGGTTAAGCTGAATTGTCACCAGAATACACAGTGAAGAGTTAAGTTTAAAGATGACTAGAGTAGGGCCGGAGGGTTAGCTCAGTGGTTCTGGCACCTGCCTTGCAAGTGCAAGGTCCTGAGTTCGATCTGCGGTAACCACATACAATGCTGGGCATGGAGACTCACGCCCACCAACCATCAATACCACATACCACAGTGCCGGGCGTGGTGGCTCACGCCTGTCATCCCAGCACTCGGAAGGCAGAGGCAGGAGGATTGCTGAGTTCGAGACTTGCCTGGGCTACATAGTGAGCTCAGGGCCAGCCTGAACTACAAAGCGAGACTCTGTCTCAAAAATAAATAAATAAATAAATAAATAAATAAATAAATAAATAAATAAATAAATAAATAAATAAAAATAAAAAAGATTACTAGAGTAAAATCACATTGTCTTTAATCACTCTCAAATGACCCCTACGCTTCTAACGCACCTCCTGCAGTCCTTGCCTCTCAGAAGAAGCTCTGAAAATCTTTTTCACTGAATGACTTCCTGGGCTGCGGTTGAAAATAAGGTGAATGTTCCTGCTTAGTGCTATCCAGTGGAAAGACAGGCTCGTAGAAACATGAGGGTGCGTCTCCCCTACCTGATGGGGGGGGGCACCGCGAAACTTCTGGTTCTTCGTACAACTTAAAATGACCGTGAAAAGGAAACATCTTGAGTTGACCCGGGATCATGAGGCAGGTGGAGCAGCACAGAGACTCACGGGGAACTTCTTCCGAAAGGGGAAGCATGGCCAAATAAGTACATTCACCCCGACAGGGAGGGTCCTGAGTGAGCTAAAGTCAGTCTGTCCTCTACTGTTATATATCACAAATCTGTCAATAAAATGTATTTATGGAGGGCTGGAGGGTTAGCTCAGTGGTTCCGGCGGCTGCCGCGCAAGCACAAGGACCTGAGTTCGATCCCCGGTAACCACATAGAATGCTGGGCGTGGAGACACGCCCACCAACAATCAACACCGCATATCACAATGCCGGAAGTGGTGGCTCATGCCTGTAATCCCAGCACTCGGGAGGCAGAGACAGGAGGATTGCTGAGTTCGCGGCGGCTTGCCTGGGCACCACAGTGAGCTCAGGGCCAGCCTGAACTACCACGCGAGACCCTGTCTCAAAAGCAAAAAAAAAAAAAAAAAAAAGCATTTATGGACTATGGTTCATTTCTCAGAAGACTAGTACTTGAAATTAAATTCTTATTTTTATAGTATGCGCAGAATTCCTTAGATATATTTTTCACTCTAGAAAATCTGTCTTTAGTTTTCTTCAAGATGTCTAATATTTTTTCATATTTACATGAGATCATGTTCCCTCATGTCCACTTGCATTGGAATGATTTCTGTCACATTAATTTATATGAGACAATGATATCTTTCAAAATTCTACCATAAAACATTACAGTTTACAGTTTTAAAACTGCAAGAACACTCTGTAGTGTTAAGTGGTTATATTTAATTTTAGCAGAATTTGAAATATTTTACAAATCCCTGATAAGTAGAAGTTACAAAGTTAGTGAATTCTATTAAATTTGATGATTTGAAATGTTCAGAAAGTGATTTAAGTATGTAAAAAGTAATGAGTGGCTTCCTTTGAAACTGAATTCAGAATGTTCAAGATTTAAAAAGTTCTTTTTTTTCTTGTTAGCAAATTTTAAGGAAATATTTATGACATAGTTGAAGGTGATAATTTTGTGAGTATGCAGTTTGTAAAGTAGGACTCGATGCTACTGTGAAAAGAAATTTATAAATGGAAATATCCTCTATGGGGTGCATTCATTAAACTCTAAATAACTATGAAAACACAAGGCTGCTGTTGTAATGTGGTCCACTGCAGTTCACCCAGTTAATCTGAGGTGCTCAGAGGTGCCCTGTTTATAAAGAAACTATGGGGCATTGTTATGTTCTAAGGAACGCCACTGTGACTCATGAGTATCCAGGCTCTGCCCTCCATGGAAAGTGTTTACGCAGCAGACAGCAGCTCCTTCCCTCAGCTTGTTGTCTTGACCCTTAACAAGCCCCTTGGTCGGGAGCTGTTATCTCCTTGGTACAGGCTATTAGCTCCATTTACAGACACCTATGGCTCTCCCCGAAGGCAGAGAGGTACAATGGCTGGGCCTGGGTCCTGCCATTGCTACTGGTAAATTGAAATGCACACCATAATAGAGGCATACTCTCATAGAATTATTAAAATATAAAACATGTAACTGACTAAATGATTAATCAGTTCAATCTGAGACAATAATGGAGAATTTGAGGGTGTAATTTGGAAAAAAGACTAAGGTTAAGCGGTATCATGTACAAGCATAGAACCCATACTTACAATAACATAATTTATTGGTTTTATCATTTTTACCATCTTACACCTAATTTGCTAAACTTTATTCTTTTAGTGAGTGCGTATAACATACTTAAGACATTTTCCACTTTCCTAAGCAACAGTAACTGAAACTAATGCATGAATAATGCATGGATTAAATATGTAACTATATGATCTAAAACTAGCACACAAAATGCAAATAAAAACAATTAAAATGAATAACTGGATCCTATATTAGTTTCCTTGAATAAAATTTAAAATTTTCAAATGGAAGTAAATTATAGACTTTCTTTATAAAATAATTAGAGGTACATAAAACGTTTACCAGCTGCATAAGCCCAGGCAAATAAAGTTGTCCTATTTGGTAGCTTGGGCATTCATTCTATTCTGAAGAATTTTCAGGGTTCAGTTCCTGTCATCCTCATCTGTTATCCCCTAGACAGTTTTACTAGCAGACGTTAATGAGTTTTTTTTAAAAGAATTAAATACACATCACGGTTTTATCCACACATTTTACTTTACATCATAAGTTCAAGCTAGTTAAAAGTACTGATGTTGGTGTGTATGGTACCACAGAAGAGGAGACAGGTTAGAGAAACAGATTCATAAGCAAGCTAGAAACTAGAAGCCAGTCTTTTTTTTTTTTTTTTTTTTTTGAGACAGGGTCTCGCTTTGTAGTTCAGGCTGGCCCTGAGCTCACTATGGTGCCCAGGCAAGCCACCGCGAACTCAGCAATCCTCCTGTCTCTGCCTCCCGAGTGCTGGGATTACAGGCGTGAGCCACCACGCCGGGCACTGTGGTATGTGCTATTGATTGCTGGTGGGCGTGAGTTACCACACCCAGCATTCTATGTGGTTACCGGGATCGAACCCAGGACCTTGCGCTTGCGAGGCAAGCGCCGGAACCACTGAGCTAAATCTCCGGCCTGTAGAAATCAGTCTTTAAATTCCCTCTGTAATGCTTTTCTCTTTATTGGGTAATGTCTTATGAACCTCTGTAGTTCATCTTACTTGGCTTATGGGAAGCGAGAGCTTAAACTTCTAGAGAGGAGAAATCACTGTAACTGCCCCCAAGCCCAGACCAGAGCCAAAGCACTACTTTCTGAAGGAATTGTGGAAGGAGATACCAGCAGAGGAGTGAGATATCTGGGTACATAAGTCCCAGCACACAATCTAAAGAATAATGTGAAAATTAAATGAGGGAATTAAAAGTACATCAAAAACTTTAGGGCTGGAGGATTAGCTCAGTGGTTCCGGTGCCTGCCTCGCAAGCACAAGGTCCTGAGTTCGATCCCCGGTGACTACATATAATTCTGGGTATGGAGACACGTCCACCAACAATCAACACCGCATATCACAATGCTGGACGTGGTGGCTCACACCTGTCATCCCAGCACTCGGGAGGCAGAGACAGGAGGATTGCTGAGTTCGCGGTGGCTTGCCTGGGCACCATAGTGAGCTCAGGGCCAGCCTGAACTACAAAGCGAGACCCTGTCTCAAAAGCAGAAAAAAAAAAGTATATCAAAAACTTTAAAAATACATGAATTAAATTTCAATGTAGAAGGCAAATTTTACACTTTTGTGAAGGTGGTAAAATGTGTTTTCACAGGTAACTATTTTGTCCTTGCTCAATGTTATGCTTAAAGATTCCAATATAAAACTAGCATTTTTCTACTTGTGTTACTAAAGCTTTATTTGTGAGTATATTTTCAGAAATGTCATCTTATTATAACTTTTCCATTCAAGACTATGATCTTGTGTTTTTGATACACATTCTTAGATTTCTCCAAAGTTGGCAAAAGTCATAGATGAAGATCACCCAAATTTTGTTTCCAAGTGTGTTTTCTACATTTATACATTTCTCAATTTAAGTTTGAGTCATGCTCTTAATTTAAAATCAGCAAAGTTGTTGCAATGATTTACTACAGCTCATTGAAATTTTAAGTCACACACTGACCTTTTCATTTTCATGATCTTGATGGGAGAAGTAAATATCTTATCTTGATTGATAGAAAAGCAGATGGGTCAAAATATCTTTTTTCAAATCCTTGTCAGCCATTTATTTCCTTACCTTTTAGCATTTTATTTTACTCTTCTATATTATTCTAGCTTCTCAAAAACCTATTTAATTTTCTACAAA